>JBBPMA010000274.1:0-31805 GCA_038090075.1 Xanthoconium purpureum | reverse complement strand
ATGGGAAGGTTGTACTTGGGCAGCGATAGTCTGTGGGATTTCATGACGGCCTTGAAGGCCTTGTTGACGAGTTTGCGCACATTTCGTGAGGACGGCGACGAGGAGGGGGAGAGCATCCTCGCAAGCGGTTGTAGACAAGCGGCGGCGAATGAGCGTACAGCCGTCCCGCTTGTGGACTCGGCCCCTATCAAACCAAACCATGGACTGGTCCACTTGCGAGATTTCCGACGCCCTCATCAAGCTTGGTTCCCCCCACGGCGGTCATATTCCCGACATTCATATCTTGTCTCCCAGCGCCGATGTTCGCATATCTGGCTCCGCTTATACCGTCCAGATGGTCCTGGCAATGGACCAGACAGCCCCGACGCTGTCCCATCACTTTGTAGATACCGCGACACCCAAGTCCATCATCGTCATCGCCGCCCCTCCACGTTCAGTTTCCTTCCCTTGCCCGTTCTCTGAGCTTTTGCTGACGTCGATATTCAATCAGACACAAAGAATGCCGTCTGGGGAGGCCTCATGACTGCAGGTGCACAGGCCAGAGATGTCGCTGGCGTCGTCATATCTGGCCGGTGCAGAGACTTGGCGGAACATCGTGCCGCAGGTTTCCCGGTGTTCGCACGAGGTCATTCGACTCTCGGGCAGTCGCCCTTTGTTCGTCCCTCAGCCATCAACGTTCCTCTCATCATCCATCCGCAGGACAACGCAGATCGTCCGGACGCCTTCCCACCTGTAACAGTGGAGCCCGGCGACTGGATTTTCGCGGACGAAGATGGCGTAGTCTGTGTACCCAAAGACATGGTGGACAAAACGATAGAGGTAGCCAGGATCGGGAGGGAGGTCGATGCCAAAGTTCTCGAGGATATCAGGGCAGGCAAGGGTGTCCAGACGTCATTCAAGTTGCATAGAGGACGTTGACCCACCCAGTGGGCGGGCGTCGTTAGGATTCTGCTCCATACGGTCTACTAGGCGAGACCCATGGACTTACTGGCACATTACATGAAAGATACGTATCGAGTACAAAGTACAACGGCCATTCCGTAAAATCCAGCAGAAAAATAAGAATACTATCCACTGCGATAAATGCGTGGAAGTCTAATTGAACCAACACAGTCTAGGTTACACTTTCACTCAGCAGAATATTCTCGTACGAGTCAAGAGAAAGGCTTACAGACTATACAAGCGCATTTATACACGCACCCCCGCTTTCATAGAGAGACTCGTCTTCAATGCATGGATAGCAAAGCGGATACCATTATGGAAAGCCCAAAGGAGAGACACTTGATTAACCCCGGTCAGAAATCGCCACAAATTCACGCAGAACCAACTCACGGACTAGAATGGGGAGCCAAAACACCAGAAGCATTCGGTCATCTAGATGAAATGTCAACACTAGAGAATAGAAAACCATGTCAACCTGCTCACGTTTCTTTGCCGCATGGGCATGCACTTTCGCGGGCATATACTCGTATGCGTCGGCATCCGGTGCCGGCGCGTTAACCTTGTAGCCCACACGTCTAGTCGGACGTTCCAATCCACTCAGCGTTCGGTGAGCACTAGGTTCGGGCGTGGGTTCTGGGAGCTCCGTTGGGTTTGTCACAGGCTGTTGCGGCGTTGTCTCTCTCGGGGTATACATTGGAGGGGCTTCGTCCGTTGGCGGAGGACGGAGAGTTGCAGTTGCAACAGCTAGTGCTATCCATTTCTCCCATGTCGCCCGGAGTTCCTGGGCGGTATTGTTCCCAGTAGAACGCGAATCACCCTCTTTACCACTCGCAACCTCGTTACGTGGGCCTTCCCGCTTATCGCTCAGGAACGATGGCCAACCAGGCATAGGTACGAACACAGGGAACACCATTGGTATCTGTGGTAGTGCTGCCCAAGGAACAGCAGGCATCTCGGGTAATTGGGGTAGTGGGAACTGTGGTATGGTAGGTATGATACCTTGCGGAGCCGGGATTTGTGCGAGCGTTCGTTGAATCATCGCAACAAACGAAGCAGCCTGTTTCTCGTCAGAAGTGTGATCGAGTTTGGGTGTTGTGATATCCTCGATTTTGTCCGGGGTTTGTGAAGAGCGCGGTGTCTGGGAACTATCCTTCTCAAGATCGTGGATTTCACGAGGCTGGTGGGAACGGCGGCGAATACCACGGGAGATATGTCTTCGTTTGATCACGGCTGTCGTTGTATCTTCGTCACTTTCCACGTCCCCCATACGAGATTCGCCATCCTCCTCGTCCTCGAGACTGGATGAGGAGAAGTCGTCCTCCGAAGTCATGTGGTTGATGATTCCTTCAAAGAAGTCGGATGGCCCAATGTCTTGAGGTGTCTTCCCAAGGGCGTTGACAATCTCCAAGTCGGCACCAGCGCCTACGAGAAGTCGAGTACACTCCCTTGACCGAACCAGAACAGCAAAATGTAGGGCTGTATATCCATTGCGGTCACGGGCATCCAGGTCAATACCATGCGCGATGAGGAACTCGGTCAGAGAGATGAATTTCAAGAATACTGCCAGATGGAGCAACGTCTGCCCGCTCGATGTAGCGTGAGACACCGCAACTGAGGGAGATACGCCAGAATGCTTCTCGACAGGGACATCAACGAGAGACAGGAATTTCATGACAGCGGCCTCGTAGTCGTGTCTCTCTCCAAGACGTAAGAATAGAAGGGGGCGAATGTCATGAAAAGACGGCGAAGCAACTTGCATGATATCGTTCGCAGCAGTGTTGGATCCGGAGGGTGGGTCCTCGGTTCCTGCAGAGCCAACTATGCGCAATGCAATGTTCTTTGCGTCCTCAATTTTTCCGGTCATCTTGAGACCAACCACCTGAAGAGCAAGTTCCATTCTAGAATACAAGTTATAAAAAGGTCTGAGAAAACCTTTGGCTCACTTACAAAGCGCGATCCGATTCATCTGTGTAAGTGAAAAGTGAGGGAAGTGTGGAATTCTTGGTTTCGTCGAGACCTTCAAACCACACCGCGACGACACCGGGGGCAGACCGGGGAGGTAAGACGCAAAGAAGGGTGTTATCACTCCATCTCTGGGTCGAACTGGCAACGACATCGCCGAATACACATTTGAACTGAATTGCCGGATGAAAGTTTTCACCGAGAACGGTAACTTCTATGCCACCGTGAGTTGGACCAGATGAGGGGATAAGGCGATGAATCTTGGGCAAGGGAAGTGATGTGACGTGTGGCGGAGAGCTTGGATCGAAGAAGAAAAAGGGTATAGACTGAGGAGGAACGAGGGTAGCAAGGAGTTGTGAGGCTTGTGTTACTGGTGAAGTATTCGGGGAAAACACGTCAGAGGGTGAAGGGAATTGAGATGTTGTAATTGCGGAGACGCCATTCGGGGGACCGAAGGTAGCAGGACCAGAAATGCTGTTAGGGACAGAGGTAGGAATGGGTTCGCTCAAGTTGAACTGAGGCGGGGAATCTGAGCCCGTTATGAATGCTGATGCTGCCGAAGGTTGAGAAACAGGTATAGGACTTGAAGATTGTGGTAGTTGCGATGGAGTGGGCGAACGGGTGACAGGCCCAGTAGAGGGTTGTATGGAGGGGGAGTTCACAGAGGAACTCAGACTAGTGACGCTAGCCTCCCTGGAGAACTTCGACTGGTTACTCCGACCCGCCATGTCGTAAGGTTTGGAACGTGTCTTTGGTTGAGTTTTGCCATTTCGAGATGGACGTTTCAGGGGGGGCGTGTTGTCCGTAGGTGGCGCAGCAGGAGCCGAGCTAGACCAATCAACTTGCGTCTCCATGGAAGGAGTGGACGGGACGACTCCTGATTTGACGGTAGATTTATGATCATCAGTGATCATAATTGGAGGTGTCATGCCTGTGCCAACCAAGCGGCCGTTGTGGTCCATCACTGTGAAGTGAATGTTAAACCCAACCTTCTCTCGGTGATGTCTGCAATAGCATGTGATTCGAACGGGAAGTACGGCAGACCCGGCAGAAAACTCAAGCACGTCGGGGCAGTTGAATTGAATGATGCTCGTCGTGTCTTCCTTAATACTTCTTGGCCGCTCGCAGCCATCTTCGAAAGTGTCCGAATCTGAGCGAGCTGGACGTATACGAGCTGCGAGTTTGCGAGCTACACGTTTTGCCTTGACAATAGACATGTGAGGAACACACAAATGGGGACCTTTAAGTCATACCTCTCTGTTCCTACAACTTCCGCAGCTGACGACGAGGTTATGTGGGGCAGTAGCACACGTTACAGTCGCAGTGAGGTGAAGGATGTCCAGTGGTGCAGGATCTTGCTGTGTGTAAGCACTAAAGCAAGAACTACTGACACGGAACATTACCTATTTTTCCTTCTCTCCGGCTGCGCCTCTTGGTAGAAGTGCCGGGAGGGAGCTTCAGCCATTTCCAAGAGCCAACTCTATCATACTGATTTTGGTCCCCGGCGGAGGTGCTTGCATGTGTGAGATCAACAGTGACACGCACTTGTGTCTCGACGCGAGACTTTGTACCGCTCTCAGGGATGTTGGGTGTTAAAATGGCAAGACTGATAGGCGATAAGACGGCGAAGTGGAACGTGGATAATAACGTACTTGTAACACGACTCTCTTGGGGGGTAAACAACCCTGCGAGGGATGGACGCCGGATCGCGCTTGCATGTCCGCACAGCAGGGGGAGGTACGATTGGGGTGGAGTGCATTTGCGAGAGAGGTGGAATAGAGAGACCAGAGTCATGAATGGAGCGTCGGAGCGACGTGCGAAGCGACTCCAATGAGGCTAGCTCTGGCTGAGTGGCGTGTGAGGGTGACTGCACGTCCGGAAGTGAATTTTCAACACCAGAGCACGCAGAACTGCAATAGTATTAAGCGATATGAGCCAGAGGCAGGGAAACACATGGCGATGCGTACTCGTCATAAGCGTGTTCCTGTATGATATCGTCGAGCTGGAGCATGCGTTCGTCATCCGGCTTTTGGAAGGGGTCACCGTCCCAGACTACGGCAGTGGAAACGTCCTTGGAAATGGGCAGTGAACTATACCAAGAAGGGAATTCACCGTGAATGGTTACATTGTGGGGGACGTCGGATGTCTCTGGCGTCTCCGGTGATGATGAACGAGAGTCCATGGTTGTTGCGGTCGTCGTTGACATCGACGACGAAGATGAGCGGGGAACGATGAACTCGACGACGGACGTCACGAAGAAACTGCTGGCGGCAACGCAAGGAAAGCAAGCCCGAGAAGGACCCCAGTCACTGTTCTCGACGCGGACCCCAGAGATGCCGCTTACATGATATCTTACCTTCCTTGTCCAGTTTCTGTTTATTCTGGTTGACCCTCACCATGAAGCGCGGCGCAGAGAGACAGATCACAAAGGACGGCGGCGACGACGACGAAATCGAGGTCAGTGCGCTGCTCGTTCCCGTCGTACTCACTGGCTAACGTGTACTAGGAAATACAAGACCCTCAGGGCTTCCAGAAGGCGGACGAGTCTACCCTGGCCAGGAGACAGTATGTCATTCTCTTTGCCGTACATACCACGTCTGACCGTGTTCTAGAATACGCGCTTTGCCCAAGCGCGCACTGGCTGCTCCAAGACCACCGTCTCTCAATGGACTGCCATCGGGTCCCGTTTCCGACGTAGAGAAAGCTGTAAGTAAACGCGTGCTTTGTGACCGCCACTCCTCATATCCCATTCAGGAGGCTGCGCCTCAACCCAAGTTCGGGGCTTTCTCTGGTTTCGGAGCAGGAACTTCCGCGTCCAGTCCGTTCACCTTCACTGCTCAGCCACCAGTCATATCTACCTCTTCGCCCCCTGCATTCGACACCGCATTCAAGCCCCCACAATCGACTCCCTCTGTGTCACCGTTTTTGAGTGCACCTAAACCAGCCCCATCGGGCTCGGATGTTTTCCCTCCAAATTTTCCGACTTCTCCCCGTACAGAAGAGACAGAAGGGATCGCACTCAAGTATTTTAAGTGTCTCCGGGGTCTCAACGTCTCCTTTGTTTCCGCAATATCAGCCGCAATGGAGAAGGATCCCTTCTTGGACGTCGCCAACTTAGTAGAGTCTTACAAGAACCTGCGCACCACAATTCAGTCCGAGTTTGATGGCTCCTCACAACCGCTCACAACCCGTGGACCCGCTCCAACCACTTCTGGCCCCATTTTTGGCGCCAAGGCCCCGTCAGACAAAAACACGCTGTTTTCCATGCCAAAACCGCCCATAGGGTTCGCCGAACCATCTCTCAAACTACCCTCGGCTAGCGAAAGTGGTACAAAGACCAGTGGTTTCACGTTCCCGCCCTTTGTGCCACCCCCGAGTTCTGGGTCTACACAGTTGCCCTTTGGCCTCACTCCTAAGCCGAGTGAATCATCCACACCTTCAACTGGTGTTACCCCTGAACCTCCGAAATCTGCTTTCACTTTTGCTACTTCGAGCACATTCACCTCAACGGCGAGTGAACCACTCGCATCTGGCTTCACGCTCGCTGCTCTCTCGAGTATTGAAACAGACGCATCCAAGTCAGTTCATGGTACCCCCAGCCAAGAAACTGAGGGTTCGTCCACTGGTCCATCGTCGCGACCAACTTCGACTACTCCTATCCTTGGTTCCAGTAGCGTGCCGAATGTGTTTGCCACAACCAAACCTACGAGCGCATTTGGTATCTCCGATGTATCACTAAGACCAACGTCAACGTTCGTCGGCTCGGTGTTTGGCAATAGTAGTACGACCGAGTCCAGCAAACCTGTCTTTGATGGCAAGGATAGCTCCAAGGCTACCACCACTCTCTTCGGCAACGCGACAGCGACAACTTCGACAAGCATCTTTCGACCTTCGTCTGACAAACCTGTCAGCTTCTTTGGCAGTGCTTCCCAATCCAAGACTAGCGCGTTCGCCTTTGGAAAACCAGGCGGAAGCATCGGTAATCCCGTAGGCTTTGGATTCGGCAGTTCATCACCTAGCGCTAGCGACGCTGTGACACCGGGATTGTCAAATTCTGGGTTCAACTTCGGGGCGCCATCGACAAAACTCGGCGAAAGTTTGTTCTCTCCGCCTATCACTGACAAGTCATCCGAGTCGACACCACAGCCTGAAACAGAAGGTCACGAGGAAGGCGGTGAAGCAGACACTGCGAAGTTGCTCCCTTCACATCACCATGATGGAGAAGGCGAGGGTGAAGAAGACGAGGAGACGACGCATGTTGTGAGATGCAAGGTCTTTCGACTATTCAAATCAGGGGATACAAGCGAGTGGAAAGACCTCGGAGTCGGTTCGTGTTGCCTGTCCTCGCCTGAATCAGTCTTGAGGTATAAACCTTTTGCCAACAGGGATGTTCCGATTGAAGAAACACAAGGAAACTAGCATTCGACGTGCTCTGATGCGGAATAGTAGCACGGGCAGAATCCTTGTCGTCAGTATACGGTGTTAGTCTCTATCTCTCTTTTTCTTATTACGCTTTCCCGATAGAACTTTCGGATATATGCGACCCTGAAGCCAACGTTGACAAAGACCGCAATCACATTCATCGGGTATGAAAACAGCACACCAACATCCTACAGTGTTCGAGTCAAAACGGAAGAGCAAGCTAGGGATCTGAAACAAGCTATAGAGCGGGAAGTCGCTGCCGTTCAGTCAGCAGGGTGATTTTGGGTCTGTTCTGCTCTGCCTGGGCCTGTTTTGTTATTTCATATAGCATTACACCTATTGCTACATCCTGGCTATCCACCCAATTCATTAACCTGGACCACCACCACATGAGTTCCCCAGCGCCTATTTTGCATTGAAATGACTTTGCGCGTTGTGCCATATTGAGTTGAGAACGAAAGCCTCACTGAGGAGGAGCTCAATTTCATGATCACCCCAGTCTTGGGTTGGTGGTGATTGCAAAAACATAATTATGCCCTATGCCGAAGGTGGTGAGTAAGGGGTGCATCAAAAGGCAGTCTAAACTTGCCTGGAAATCCATTTGTCGAAGTTTTGCACTCCATTTGACAAGGAAAGCAGAACAGACGTAAAGGTGGAATTGGGAAAATGCATCAGTCCCCTCCGCCTAGTGAAATCATTGGTCGGCAAGCGAAAACGAGAGAAAGTGCTCGTATGCTGACCAAGTATGTATCCCACATGCGTATCGTATTCTGCACGCTGATTTCGCGCATGAGCAGACAATTCATCCAACGGAATGCAAATTGCATAAATTCGACGTTTTGAGACTCGAGGTGTGTAAAAAGTGGTGCTGTTGTTGGTTAAACTTGTAAATACGGAAAAATGTTGGCCAGAGGGAAGCGAGACGAACCATCGATACGCGCCACAAGCTCAGACATGCGTTTAACACTACGGTGAATGCCTGGTTGGGCAGATATGTAATTGTCTTGTATACCGTCCAAAAGTCGGGAGAGACACCAGAATGAATCAGCTTCGACGGCATTTAGGATATTTTCTGGGAGGAGGGAGGTATCAAACTGTTCTGGGTCCGAATCTTTTTGAAACGGGTAAGAATCAAAAGAGTACACGACGATCACGGATAATGGCGAACTTGCCAATGTATGCTGAAAGGAAAACTTGAAAGAAGGGAGTTACGAGGTCGTTTATGCCTTGAACATATCCACTCGCTGGATGGCGTATAGCCCAAACGTAGAGTATTCGCTCGAGACTCTACTTGCAGGGATGTCAGAGAAAGCGTCAGAAGCAAGTGAGGACCGCGTACACGCTGCGTGGATGCCTGCATCCAAAGACGCACGCCAGGTCGCGTTCGTGGAACATCTATCTCAATCTGGTGCCAAATCTGCTGGTCAACGCCTTGGCGGTCGCGAGCGAACGCAAGCTCAACCAACGAGAGATACTCTCCTCGTTTGCGAGCGAGCGTGGCTGCACGCATGTTCGAAGGCAGAGGAATATATCCCTTGAGGGACATTCAACTGACTGGTGCCCAGAAATCAGGCGTGACGTACCAGAAGTATCGGCCAAACGACTGGTCTAAGGTCATTTGGTGTCCCAGACCAAGCAAGCTTTCGGAGATCAGCTGAACAAATCGAACGTCAGATGATGACCGAGCGCGCTGGTACCGACCACATACTGATGTTCAGGTCCTCCTTGCTCAAACAATCAATGAATTTTGAACGTCGGTTACTACGAATAGACGATTCCCGGACATGTTTCCCCGTATCACCTGCACGGCGGGATATTCCATCATTAATGGGCGAATGCAACAGCCTGCGAAATGGATCTATTCGTTTACTTAGAAGAGCGTGTCAACAGGAAAGGTTCATCTGTACCGTTCATTATCTCCTCGGCGTCAGATTTGACTGAGTCTCGCTCTTGTCTGATTTTGCTCACGATGCCAGGTCCAACGATTTCCGAATCAAAGTCACCCACGACCATGTCACCATCGACGTCGGCATCGCCGTGCACGTCGGAAGACTTGGAGGTTGTCCCGTCCATGCTATTTTGCGAAATGTCCGATTTTCTGACCATGGTCCATCCGCCTTTGGCTGAGCCTGGTTGACCTGGTTCCGACTTGGGGGGATACGAACTTGGGCTTGGTGGATTGAGATGGGTGTAAGACTGGGCAAGGGTAGACGAAGAGGAGTTGGCAGGTGCCTTTGGGACAGGTTTGGGTGCTGTCGCGGACGAGGGCTGTCGCTTTGGCTGGGTATTCGACGAATGTCTCCATGAATGTGCGATCGTGGAGTGACGTGGAGATTCCGAGTCCGATGCGCTGTCCCAGACGTCGTCCTCGGCCCAATCCATACTTGAGTTGGCATTGAACGAGGGGTGTATTCCGATGTGGGGACGCGCTGGGGGAGGTCTCGCCGCCATCGTTCTCGACGGCGAGTGGCGCTGGTTTGACGTATCTATTGGTATGCGTGGGGAGACGTGTCTTATTTGGGACATGATGTTCGGTGCGTCGACCAAGTAGTTGAACAACCATGAAAGAGCCCGATCCCAAAGGTAGATGCAATTATTGCAACGTGTACGCCGGACGGGACAAGGTCAAGACTTGTAGTCGCTGCCGGTCGGTCTCCCAAAAACCCCTTCTCAAACATCTGCTCACTATCTCGTCCCCTCCAAGCTTGGTACGATACTGCTCCAAAGAATGCCAGGTGGCTGCGTGGAGGACGCACAAACAGAGGTGCACTACTACCCTCCGTGACAGCCTCGCCAAAGATCCAAGGGCGAATGCACTCAACACAGCACTCTCTAAATGGATCAATAACTGGAGGTCTCAGCTGTACAACTGGGCAGTCCCTTTACTTCAAGGTACCGCGACAACAGGATTCTATTCACCTCAGCGTTATCCTGACTCGTTCTCAAGGTGCACGGCGGCGATATCATGACACGCGAAGGCTTCCTCGCTCGCCTGCGCGCAGTTGACGGACTCAACGATGAAATCGCTGCAAGTGTAAATGAGCAGCGTAGCAATGACACGGCCCAGATCGTCGTCATCTGCGAAGGTTTGATCCGGTTCTTGTGGTTTTCAATCCGCGATGGCGGAGCCTCGTTAAGACAACGCGATCCAGAGCTGTCTCGGGCGCTTTCGCAAGACTGGGAGTGTGACTTGATCGAAGCAGTCAATACTGGCCAACGTGAGTAGGTAATCAAATCTAAGTGCATATCTCTTACCTTGTCTGGTCCATGTAGCCGCGTCTTCGGGGATGCACAGCTTGAAGGCTACATCCAAAGTTAATGTCATTCCTTCACCTACGTAACTTCAAAATGTTTCTCTCAACAACGAAAGTCACCCGGAAATCCTACATACATAATTTCTACCTCGCGAATCACCACTTAGGACAACTGGATACAACCCATAGTATAGACTCTGCACGCTCAAACGGTTGCAGTTCGCCTCAAGAAATCCTCCTCTGACCAGCCGTAGTAATTCTTTAGCTTATCTCCAATCTCCCTCAATTTAAACGGATATAAAGTCGAATCAGGGTGTGCTGTGGGTTTTTAGAAACATCAACTAGAAGTACAGGGAATGCTTACGCTTATGAATGGTGATGGACTGCAAGATAGTTCATTTTAACAACCCAATAATTTGGAAATTAGTAGAACTTACTCTGTCCTTTGGGTTCGGTGGGTCGAAGCGAACAGACGAACCCGCGGTGCTGGGATCATACTTGAATCCCATCTCTCGCATAACCTAAAATTGTATTGATCATGGAACCCGCAAGACTCATGGTAAAGCTCACTTTCAGGAAGTTGTCCCATTTCAACGGCCCAACTTTCTCGTTCGCATTTGTGCGTATAAGTTGCTGCATGTACCCGGCCGTTTTTTTACCCAGTTTGCTAAACCACGTGAACTTCTTGTTGATACTTGGGTCATCTTCGTCCTCCTTCTTTGTCTTGTCCTTTGAACCGAGCTTCGAGAGGAATCCCCTTTTATCTGAAAAGAGGGATGCATGCCCGGGACGGGACTTAACCTTCTCTTTCGGTGAACCCAGCTCTTGTAGATAAGAATGGGTGGACTGCGCGACGGTAGGCTCAATAGGCAGCGAGGATGTCGACATGTGTGCAGACGGATTAAGCGGGGGTTTGGATGAGGAAGGCGGACTTGAAGGTGCCTTAGTAGGTGTTTCAACGAGCGTACTCTTAGGAAGACTCCTTGGTGGGGTGGAGATAACAGGCATCGAGTCCTCGTGGACCGTAGGTAGCTCATTGGTCGCTTTCTTCTTCTTCTTTTTGCTTGTCACGGAGACGGCATCGTCCTCATCTTCCGCGTCCTCAACGGTCGCGCGATACTCCTTTGGTTCCCCAGGGGCAGAAGCTAGGAACAGATGTTCAGAAAGTCTACCATTTCAACGTTTCTACCTACCAGGTTGTTGTCCCTTACTTGGCGCGGGCTGTGCCTGTGTAGCGGGTGCTTTTCCACCAGAAAGCTTGGGAGGTGGCGCAGGAGTAACAGCCTGCTTAGTTGTAGTTTTGGCCTTCTGTCCAAAGAGGCCCTTTCGTGGCTCAGTTCGCGTAGTCGAGCTAAGCTTCGGATCGGAGGAAAACATGCGTCCTATTGAAACATTATTGAACGTAGCTCAGGGAATGTGATGGTCATCTCGCCTCTCAATGATCCAAGGAGTTTCAAGAAGGGATTCCCCTTCCTTTCCTCTGCCAACGCGTCGAACTCGGGAACGGTTGTCTTGGGATCGAAAAACTCGGGTATCGCCATCGCGGCGTCCATCGCCTCCCTCAACATAGTCCGGTAGTGTTCCTCGTCTTCCGAGTCATAATCAGTCTCGTCATCGTCATCGCTTTCTTCCTCCTCATCGTCCTCGGATACGAAAATATCCTCGTCGTTCCCACCAGAGCTGTCTGATACAGACTGAAGCCCAGGCATGGAACCATCGCTGGCGTCGTCATCCGCGCGCCCGTCCATGATTGCAAGCAGCTTCTTTGGTTTCTTGTTCCCGCCAGGTCTTCTTTGTCCAGCGGCCTTTAAACAGGGCATTGGTTTCTCGTCGTCTGAGTCTGAGTCGTAGTTGCGAAGGCTGGGCATGTAGAAGGAACTCCATTGAGGAGTACGGCGAAGCGCTTCGTCCAATTGCCAAAGTGATTCGATAGACAAACCCGAGGTTGCTTTATAATTCTGGTGGAGGATCAGAATAAGGGCGCAAGTCACTCTCGCAAACGTACGAGGTTAATAGACTTCCACATGTTATCAAGCACGGAGGCATCCTTGGTTCTTTCCAACGGGTTAACGAGGTCCTTAAAGTTGGCATAGGATTCCGAAGCTTTATTTGAGTAAATCTGAGCATCAAGCCACCTATCGTATTGTTCTGGCATCTGGCGTGGAAGGGTTTTGAGCTTCTCGCCCTGAGGACCTAAGAGAGGGCTTTCCAGGAGTTCTTGAAGTTCTAACGAAACCTGCGTAAAGATTGGTCCGCTCTTTTGCAACACCCGAGAGGCCAATGTAAACATACAGAAAGGTCGCCGACAGCATCCCACATCGACTGCGGGAACCTCTTCGCCTCCCTGGGAGATTCATCGACAGCGTCGTGCAAGATCTGATATAGGATTCGCTTCGGATACGGTGATTTAGGAAAACATAGCTCGATGATGGTTGAGTCCAAGAACGATCTGCAAGCATCCTTGAGGCCAGCCCAGTCGAAGGCGATGGAAGGTTCCCCTGATTGCACGTTCTCGACCTCTTTGAAATACCGGGAGTAATGGGCTGGGTAGATATTTAAGGATAGACGTAAACATGGAGAGTGAGACGGCATACGTGTAGTCATGGCAAGAATAGAGAAATGTGCCTGAGCAAGGTCAACCAGAACGCCAGCTATGTCACACAAGACCAAGTATCGTGAGCGTAAGCTGTCATCGCTTTGAAGCTGAGTACGGGCTGTTGCGTCTTTCAAGCCAGAATTCTGCAGGTCGCGGAGGATGTCGACGATGAGTTTCCATCCTGACGCGACCAAGTAGGCGTTGTGTATCCTGAGGGATGGTAAGTGATGTACAAGTGATGTGGATCAAAAACGATGCCTTGTTGATACGATTGAAGCGACGCGTGAAGGGTTCCGAGCGGATTGCTGGCTATCTTCGGCACCACGGGGAGATCTTGCGACTAACTCGGCGACAATTTTACTGTAGAACAAGTCGGGGTCTTTGAGATCGGTGATATCGTCAAGGTAAGCTAGAACAGAGTGAGAGGAGAGAAGAACAGGGTGTGCTTGAACATACCATTGTACTGCGAGTCAGCGATCCTGATGCATTTGTCGATCTTGAAGGGAGCCATGACAGCGGAACGTGATTTCTGTGACACGAGGTCCTCTAAAAAAGGGGTGAGCAGCAGGGTCAACGAGTATGAAGTGGAGGTACCTGCTAAAAGATCGAGCTTCTCTCTACCAGATATTCGTCCGGCGAGGATGACTTCACCCGTTCCGCGAGCGCCATACTTTCCGTTACGCAAGACGAGCGCGCGAGATGTCGATGGCTTGTGGCCATGCTCATCACGTTTGCTGTGGTATTTCTTCTGCACCTGCTTTGGGCCAGTGTGGACGAGATCTCGCGAGGCTGGTAAGCTGGGCTTTTTCTTGGACATTGTGGAGTAGACCCAACACGCAATCTGACTCAACACCGCCACGATAACTAGCTTGGACCTGTTTCATGTCCGCTGCGAGCACGCTGATGCTTCCATAGATCAGACTTTCAACTGACCTTTGTAGGTCGTAAAAATGCGGGACGCCCGGTGATCCCTGGAGACAGATCTACCGTCTTTGTGTGCCATGTGGCTTGTTCTGTTGCCCATCTTATTTTCGGAACATTTCGCTCTTCTCCCCCCTCATAAGCGCCCTCCCCTTCTTCTCCTCTGTCATGGTGACTCGAGGCTGGAGGTTCTCCCTTTATCCCAGCACCGCTCCCTCCAATGGGAAAGCTGCTCTGGCATGACTTGAGTCGTCTCATCTCCATCGCTGCAAGCATTTGTACGTCCTGTTTCAGCCGCCTCCCCGGCTTACCTGACAACCACATTAGATGCAGTGTGGGCCAGTTTCTGGGGCATCCTCTTCCGCAAGTTCTTCTGGGACATTATTGGGGGTATCATCCGCAACCCAGGCGGCGTACAGTCCGTTTTTTTTCCTCCCTCAACGCAATCTAGTTGACACCCTTTCCTCGCAGACCCTCCCCCAAAGCTCGTGTATTTATCGCCGTCATTGTCAAGGCTCCCATCGTTCAATCTGTCACCATGGTCCTGGGCTTCATCATACTTGCATTAGAATACCCTCTTCCCATCGTCAAGAGATCTCCCATACATCGTAGCATACCACTAAGAATCACGTTGCTCGTCCTGCAATCCTTTTCCGCCATATTGTTTTATCAGGTACGTCGAATGACGATATGTCTTTCCGATGTTGACCACACGATCCCCTAGGGCACGAATGCCTCTCTTTGGTCACTCGTAGCTGTTGTCTTCTATATCAGAGCCCTCATGCTTGGCGAGCGTATAGAAGGGCCAAAAGCAGACAAATGTAGCCATGCTTAAAGATACCCCCATCGAGTATTATGTCCATTGGTTCGAGATCATGGCTACGGGTCGTTGTTTTTTTTGTATTCTGTGCTTCCTCGATCATTGTAATCTAGTTGCCATGATTATTGTTCTCTTGCCTTGAATGCCACTAGAGACGGTACTCGCACGCCACAGGGGCCCGTCGATACCGCCGATGTCGTCCGATACCTTGTGACTGCAACCATGCAGGCAGCTGATATCATTTCTGCGTTGCCAGAGAGGTTTAAGAGCGCAAGTGAACAAATCCTCTTCCCATCCACGGTCTACAAGCACCAGGATATCGGTCTAGAGGTGAGATGCCCAGCGCAACACGTTGACGCCGTTCCTCATCTGTCGAACCAGTTTGAATTGCGATTATGCACTGTCTTGCAGCAAAAGCCGATCGATCGGGACGCTGCTGGGCATCTTTCCCTTTCCTCCGGATTGGGGTCCACCACAAAAAACCCTTTTGCAGCCCCTTACGCACCTCACCTATACTTAGGGGAACTCTCCCTGCAAGACGGAGATGAAGTATCCGACTACGTCGTCCTGGTGCGCGCAGTCAGTGTTCGCCGTCTTATTCTCGAATCATAACCAACCGGGGCAGCTGAATAAACATGCTGTGGTTCCCCACCATTTCCTGCTGGTGACCAAGGGTATGTGCTTGAGTACCGTGGACAGCACCCTACCAAACTGTGATCCAAGAATTTAAGCCCCAGACGTCGCCCCTCTTGCCGCAAGATTTAGTCCAGACGTATCTACTCTTACTCGCTGCTCGACAGGCAAATAAGCATTTCATCGCTTTTTACAACTGTAGGTGTTTCTGCTTTGAAATCTAATCAAAGGATAATAACCCGAATGACACATCAGGCGGGTCAAACAGCGGGGCAAGCCAACCACACAAGCACATCCAGTTCATTGAAGTTGAGAGAGACGGTCCACCCATTGAAAAGGTCGCTAGGGGAGCAACGCTCGAAGTATCCGGTAATTGAATTCGAGTATGATGGGTTCCAGAAAAACTGAAAGGGTCACATATAGGGAAACCTTTCGAAATTTCTTCGCTACCTTATGCAAATCATGTATTCCGTCTCCCCCCTCTCTCGGGCAACCCTTCCGTGGCCGAATTGAGTCAAATACTCTTCCCCCCCTTCCTGTCGCTTCTCGATCTGGTTATCTCGACCGTACGACATGATCCCGAATACCCACCCGGTACTCCCTCGTACAACGTTATCCTTACCTTGGAACACATGCATCTGATACCTCGACGCCACGAAGCCTACACACTTGAAGAGACGCAGCAACTGGTTAGTGTCAACTCACTTGGCTTCGCGGGCATGTTACTTGCCAAGAGCGAGACGGAACTAGAGGCTATGAAGAAGGAGGGGATTGGCAGAATCCTTCGAGAGGTGGGTCTCAAGAGCGTGCACGAGTTGCAGGTAGCTGGCACGTCTCTTGAAGAGCCCGAGGACTAGCATGGTAAATAGAAGATACGGTTTACAATGTAAAGCATAGCATCAACAAGAAGATATGACAATGCGCCGTCGATTAGCGACCAAGAAATCCCTTGACCCTCCATAAAGAGTCGAGAGACTCGAGCTACACGTGAATAAAATGAGTTACGGGAGAGTGTTATAACGCGTTTATGTACCAGACGAAGAAATCCTTTTTCTCGGATGACTTGGCTAACGAGCGTTTCCAGTTCAGCTTGAGACAGTTCGTACAGAGAGGGATGCTCGCTTAAGGATGCAAGAAAATGTGACCTCTCCGAGTCGTCATCCGTCGACGGTCCTCGTGCCACCGCATCAGCAGTAGCGTGCGTTCCACGTCGCGGAACAGGGGGCGGAGGCATGGTGACACTTTGATCTGACGAAGAAGGCTGAGACGAGTTTGGCAAGAAATTTTGAGCCGAGTCACGACCACGGCTTTTGGGCTGGCCATGCTTCCGCTGATGGTCCACCTGGTCATCCGCTCTGTGGGATGTCTCGGAGCATGTCACAAACGCGCTGTCGTCCGAGGAAAAACTCGTCGCCATGGAGGAGGAGGGTGCAACAGCAAAAGCTTGGTTCTCCTGGGGGTGGCCTGGCATGGTCGACGGGACGGGTCTGGAATCAATCGGAGTCGGTGCGATGCTCTGGCGCTCAGTCAATCTGGCGCAGGCAGACCGCGCGGGCGCAGGGCCTGGTACCGTTGTCGCAGTCCGCGTCAGCGAAGTCGAGAGCATCGTCGGATGTCGGTTCATTTGAGTCGGTTGGGGACTCGCTTTGCATGGGCAGACAGACTTGATGGCGTCGATGAATTGCGAAGCGTCCAGTGCATCCTTGAAGGTGATTTGAAAGCGGCGGTATGTCTGGCAGATGATGGGTCAGAAAACAACGAGTCACGACCGATGTGATAACTTGCTGGTTGAGAACTGGGGGGAATTGTTCTGGGATGCAAGTAGCGGATCCCGACTACTGCGTCGCGATACACTGCCTTCAGAGGAAGGCCCTGGTCCGACTGCAGTGCGGTGGATGCTTGAAACGTCGGCAAAGACGAAAAGGACAGCAACTCAAGGTCTTCCTACCAAGACGATCTGCGATATCTAGCACCTACAAACAGTCTGAATTGTTGCTCACAAAGACAACTTCCCTCTGATCAATATTCGAGTCAGAGTCTGCATTCAAGCTCCACAGGATCCTGAGGCGCATAGAGACCAGTTGTCCAGAAGGGGACTTTTTGGCCTCCAGGATGATCCTCATGACCGGGTTCGTGAAGTGCTGCCACTCGGATTCGACTGGAGCCTGTGTGCGTTGGAGCGACGACGTAGAGGGGTAAGAGCGAGAGTACTTGTTGAGGACATACGAAGCAGTTGTGGTGATGGAGTGCGACATGTCGTCGTCGAAGTCAACCTGGACTCTTCAAGTCCGTTTGGCAACTTCAGACAAGCTCATGATCAGAAATTCATCATGTCTGATTTCACTGCGCTTTGATGGATTGTTATACATGAATTACATACATACAACACGGAAGCAGCACCGCGAGTTAGTCGCAGTATGCGCCTTCGCTGGCCGGCTTGTACGATGGAATCAGCGGCGCCTGGAGTCGGACGAGGCGCATATACACCACTCACCGCGACGTCCCTTGCATATCGGTACAGAATACCTCTCCTTTCTTTCAGGGCGCTCTTACCCGAAGCTTCCCATTCCTTCCTGCGAGCCGCTTTCTCTTCTTCTTCTACAAGCCAATCGATTGTTCGCGATGCTGCATCAATGATGACGCGATCGCCATCTTTGACGAGCGCGATGGGACCACCCAAGGTGGCCTCAGGAACAACATGACCTAAAAAGACGATCATAAATGTTCGACTTACGGCTCCAAGCAAAAACGTGATGCACGCACCGATGATAAATCCTCTTGATGCTCCTGAGAAACGACCGTCGGTGATGAGGGCCGTCGAGTTACCTAGACCGGCTCCCATCAAAGCAGCAGTGGGTCCTGTGATTAAATCCGATAAGAGAAGAGTTGGAATGAGTCGCCAACCAGATTTACCTAACATCTATAGAAGAAAGCTTAGAAACATGTATTTTTTCAAGTAGGCTGAAGCACACATACCTCAGGCATTCCGGGTGCACCCTTCGGGCCTTGGTATCTGAAGATCAGGACAGTGCCTGGTTTAATCTCACCTCTTTCAAGAGATGGATAGAAATCGTGCAGGCTGGTAACAAGTTCAAGTTTTATTGTAGACCTCCCGGTGCATGACTTACTTGTCGAAGCATCTGGCAACACCCTGTCATCCCTGACTCAGAAACTAGACTGTCGTACAGAGTGCGAAGACGAACCTCAAACCTCAAGCCTTCTTTACCGGTCAGTTTAGCGACAGCGGTTCCAGGCGCCAAGCTTCCACGCAAGATCGTCAAATGGCCCGTCGGTTTGATTGGGTTCTCCAGTCTCTTGATGACGTTCTGCGTATCAAAGTCGAGTTCTGGCACGTCTTCAAGATTCTCCGCCAGTGTCTTTCCCGTAACAGTCATCTGACTGCCATCGATCAGATCGGTATGCTTGAGCAGATATTTCAGGAGAGCCGGAATTCCACCGATCTTGTGTATGTCTTCCATGTAATACTTGCCAGAGGGCCTTGAGCCACGGTCAGGTTAAGAAACTTCATAGACCAAACTGAATGCATACATGAGATCAGCGATGTAAGGCGTTCTGTCAGAGACTTCTTGGAAATCATCGATGGTGAGAGGTATATCAGCAGCTCGGGCGATAGCGAGCAAGTGGAGTACCTTCTTGTCATCAGACACGTGAAACAAGAGAATATAGGAGACGTACTGCATTGGTTGATCCACCAAGGATATTCACGATAGCGATCGCGTTCAAGAACGACTGGCGGGTAAGAATATCCCTAGGTTTCAAGTCCAGCTCTAGCAGGCGTCTCATATACTTTGCGGCCCTGAAACACTCTTGGATTTTTTCTGCAAACAGAAGATGAACCACCATCGTCGACTTGGGGGTCGTTACTAACCTGGGTAAACCGCGGGCGTGCTAGATGAGTACGGCAGGGACATCCCCAAAACTTCAAGGACAGAACTCATGGTGTTCGCTCTGTGTCGCCATGACAGGGCTCGTGCACAACAAAAATATTGAGATGAATTCACTCACGTAAACATCCCACCACAAGCACCTGGACCTGGGCAGGAATGTCTGACCACGTCAAATCGCTCCTCGTCGTTGATGAGACCAACCGCATATGCACCTGATAACCGTAAGCATACTAAAAGGAAACGAAAACGAAAACTATCATACCATATGACTCGAAGGCGTCGGAGATGTTAACAGTGCCGCCCTTTTTGAACCCCATCGAGGGACAATCGACATGGCGAGTACCCACTTGAATGGTTCCACCATAAACAATGATTGTGGGGCGATTGTGTCGCGCGGCAGCCATCAAAACACCTGGCATGTTCTTGTCGCATCCGGGGATAGAGATGTTGCCGTCGTAATGTTGAGCCTAACGGAGGAAATTCGAGAGGCGTCACCACGACAATCATTGCTCAACTCACCAAAGTAACCTTGATTTATTGTCAGCCACAATAACAGGCGTTCGGCTGAAAGTAACTCACAGCCTCAACAGAGTCCGCAATCAAGTCGCGACTGGGCAGCCTATGGAGCGCATATCAATCGAGACTTATTACCTAGCTATCACCGGTTCACCATCCAGGAGATACGCACGAGTAACGCATCCCTGTAAAAAGAAGAATGAGGGGATGTACTCCACAAGAAGGGATAAAACATACCGTCAGTACCCATAGTGATCGCATCACTAGAAATCGCAATGAGCTGAATACCATCCACCAGATGCCACCCCAGCCGGAACTACAGACCTGACACCGATGGTGTTAAAGGCCAAGCCGACGAGGCCTTCCTCTCTGCAACCCTCCTTGACCTTTTTCGCAAGGTCAAGCTTTTTGTGGGAAAAAATCAGCATAGCTCGTCGATGAGTACAGTTGAACCTCACGAGGTGCATATTACACGGATTGCCTTGATGGTGATCAGGCTGGTACCTTTCGATACGCGATCATCGCACACTCACCCTCCCACCAGATCGGAGAGATACCGATCTACCAGAGAAATCAGATAACGCGCTAGTCCTTGAAAGCACACACATACCTGAGGCTTGTCCATATCTTCCTCGGTCAAACCAGTGGCGTAGACTGCGGGCAATACGTTAGAATACACCACTCGAAGAGATGCAGGCTACGACGAACGCATGGCTTGAGCTCCACCTCGAGCCTTACATGGACAAGTTAACGACCCCTTCCATAGCACATCGAGTGCAAAGTAGGCTTACCTTGTCCTGCGTCAATTGGCAAGAGAATTTGTTGAGTTTAACATTGCTGGGTGTTCCCGAGGGCTTGGAGATAGCATGACTAGTGCCAGTCCGGGTAGCATTGAGTCTCAGATCATAAAGACTCGAAAATTAGGCACTCACATCTCGACACCGGACATGATTGTTGCACGGACACACTGGGTCAACTTGAAGGGTGGAGTGTGTGATGACCAGCTGCTACTTATAATGCTCAGAGCCACAGACCGGACCCTCTACTGCAGGGTCCCATGACCTAGACGGCTGTGGATCGATCGATCATATTTAGAATCGGATTTATTTTCTGCACATCACACGTCGGATTCACACCGCAACGGCACTCCGTCCAAGCGGAACCTGATCATGACCATTGGTGACCGTCGCGTATGAGATACAGACTGATGACCTTGGTGACACAGGGACCTGGTGGGAGTACACTGCACCCTCAAATTCTGACACTTCAGACAACTTAAACATCCAATCATGCGCTTACCGATCAGAATGTATATCTATCTGTTAGCCTATTAGTACAGCTTGTTCCGACAAAGTTCTATCAATTATATGCCTGTTCAGGTCATTCAGAAATCAAAGCCATGTTGCCGGAAAACGTTCAATGCAGAGTGACTCTCTGGTTTAGCCAACTCTGCTAAGTCGTCACGGCCCTTCGGGAAAGGATGTTAAAAGGAGTCAAGGACATGGTAACGGCTTGACTCACCATTTGTAAGAAGGCACGTCTCAGAGTAAACCAAAGCTGATCACTCGTTTGTCTATCCCCTGTTGATTCCTGCAACTCTAGGGCACTAAGAAAATGCTCCGCGGCTTCTTTGTAAGCATGGATGTTCAGACCTGTACTACCATCGATATCGTGCAAGGAACCAACATCGTTTTACTCACAAGCAACTCCAACATTGTAGATCGCACGTGTATACGTGGGGCGTAGACTTAGCGCTTCTCTGTAGGCGCCAAGAGCTTCCTCTGGCTTATGGCCATTAGACAAGGATGAGCCAAGCCGATTCCACAGGAGATAGTCCTGCGGACAAGTTAATATTGACGGCGTCCGGCAAACATGCACAAAACTCACTTGGGGACTTTGAGACAGCGCGCTCTCGAAACAATCCTTCGCGCGATCGTACACCCCTTTGTTGTAAAACAAAACACCTAACCCTACTTGAACGTCTGGATCAACAATACCTTGATCATACTGCTGTCTTGCAAGCGCCAGGAAGACATCAGTAAGGCGATCATGAGAGTCCCATGTTGAATGAGACCGGACGGCTTTCTCGACGTCATCAGATACTGGGAAGGTCGGGAACCGTGCATGCAACCAGCGCCACAGCATATGGTATGATGCTCGGTCATATGATTCGTTAGTGAATGATATCGCGAGCGACTGGAAAAGATGGATTAACCAAATTATCACTTCGAGAGACGATATATCCGTACCAACATGCCCGCTCCGTCTGCGCCAGCAGCTTCCGCCCTCTGAACTCCTTCCATCAGAGCACGCATGCCCTGCTCCTCGCGCTCATCCATGCTTCTTGTCTCTCCTAAAAGTATCCAAGCCTCATATCCGCGCTCACCAAGTTCACCGGTCTGTATAGCAGCTTCTAATAACAGTGCAGCTTCCGATAATGACCCATTGCGTTCCAGGAGTGCCTTCGCCTCGCTTAGCGGAGAGCGGACGGATGTGGAGGGTTGCAAGAACGGGTTATTTTGCTCTGATCCAACTTCAGCAACTATACACGAAGGATACGCGACCGAGCTCACCGAAGACGTATTCGGTCAGAATCGGGTATCCGAGTTCATCAAAGTGGGGATTATTGACCACGCTGTCGGTGGATCCATTTATTGAACTCTCCCACGCATGCTGCATCGCGCCTCCGTAATCCTGTTCCAGTTCTTCGCGTTGGGCTGTCATGAGCTGATTGAATTCCGATTCCCACTTCGCCAATGTTTCATCCCTCGGTGGTGCATCGGATTCTTGTAGATGCTGCCATACCCTGATGGGGTGTAAGTTCGGTTTCTAGACACGTGTGCATGAATATATAAACTAACTCGGAGAATTCTGTGCTAGTCTTGGCATCCTCAGTCACTGGCTCAACAGCAGTAGAATCGGGCTCCAGTTCTACGATACTTGCGGAGCTGTTCGTGTCAGAAATCCTGAGGGAGGCAGCGGCCTGTGCAAACGCAGCTTCAAAGTTCACATCCAAGGCCTTGCCCTTCCCTTTGTCTGATGACATCGTGTGAGGGGTAGGGTTGAAGCTTTGGTACATAGCGGGGCCGGTCAAGCTGGATCCATACATGGCCGCGGGCATGGAATAATTGTAAGGCATACCAAGGCTTGTGTGGGGGCGTTGTACTTGTAGATTCGACGTCAACGGTTGCACTAAAGCAAGCAGTACGAGTACATACCCTCCGAGTTTTGCTGCTCCGGTTGCTGTGCGGAAGACCCTGGAATGGCTTGGCTGAACGCCCCGGTGAACTCAGAAACCCACGGGGCTTGCGTCACGTTGTCGCGAGACACCAGTTGTTGTTGCGATGTTCCTCTGGCCCACACTTGATTGGGATTGAACCCTCTACTGGCCCCAGGCAAGTGGGAAAGCCCGAAGTGGGGACCTGGGGACGTCACTGCAAGAGATGGAGTCGACGAAGCCATCGGCCCTCCGAAAAATTGCCTTGCCATTTCGACATCTTGTTCTGCAGCTTGGGCTGGCGCACTGCCCGGGAGATGTTGTAGCTGTATGAACGCTTCAGTGTGAGGATCACAGGAGCGGACGAGAAGACCGTCGCACTCGAAACGATGAGGGTCCTGCGGCCCGATCCTGGAGTGAATCTATTCAATGTCTGATTGCAGGACATAGGCCAGAGAACACACACTTGCTGCAAGCTCCTGTCGCCTTCTGTGTGCTTGAGGACTTGTGCCAACGGATTTGAAGGCACGGCGCACTCGGAGCCAGATATCAAGCCTTGTAGCGACATTCGCAATGGACGTCGAGGAGGATGAGGATAGCGAATCACGTGCGCACGGAGAAGGGATTCCGGTTGTTTGATTGTTTCGCACAACCATCTGCCATGTTGCGCATCAGAACAGCGGCGTTGAGCAGGGCGTTCGCCAGAGGCTATGCCACGTCTCCGTCACCACATGTGCTAGTGTTCTTGGAACATCGTGACGGTGAACTCGACTCCGCGTCCCTCTCTGCACTCACTGCTGCTTCCCGACTCGGTGGCAAAGTGACCGGCCTCATTGCAGGTGCGCCGGACCATGTACCGGGCGTGTTAGACAAGGCAAAGAAGCATGTCTGCCCTCGCAGGTCTTGTGACGCCTACTGACCCTCGCATCACAGGCTAAAGGGACTAGATACCGTACTCCATTCCACCTCTCCGCAATACTCCACTCCGTTGCCGGAGATCGTAGCCCCCCTCTTGGAAAAGGTCCTCTCCGGTGGCTCCCCGTTCACACACGTCGTCTCAGCACACTCCTCGTCCGCCAAATCCATCCTCCCCCGAGTTGCTGCAAGGCTTGATGTTCCGGCCGTGTCTGACATCACATCAGTCGAACATGATATTTCCTCTAACAGCACGACATTTTCCCGTCCGATTTATGCAGGAAATGCCATCTCAACGGTCCGAGCGCCATCCTCAATACCCATCAAGTTTTTCACCGTGCGGTCGACTGCCTTTCCCGCTGCCGTGCCATGTGAAGTGGAAGCCGAAACGGAGGTCCTTGATCCTGTAGAGGTTTCTGACCCCCCGTCAAACCATATTTCCACATCGCTAAGCAAATCCGATCGTCCCGACTTGGGGGTTGCTAGCCGAGTGGTGTCTGGTGGACGAGCACTCAAAAACGCCGAAACATTCCAGGCCACCATTTACCCTCTCGCCGATGCACTGGGTGCAGCGGTCGGTGCTTCGCGGGCAGCTGTCGATGCGGGTTATGCAGATAATTCGTTGCAGGTGGGACAAACCGGCAAGGTTGTCGCGCCTGAGCTGTACATGGCAATTGGAATATCCGGCGCAATCCAACATCTTGCTGGCATGAAAGATTCCAAGCTCATTGTTGCTATCAACAAGGTAGATCACTACTCTCTGGAATGTCACTGTCTGACATTTTCAAGGACCCCGACGCTCCAATATTCCAGGTGGCTGATGTTGGACTTGTAGCAGACCTGTTCGAGGTCGTGCCTGAGATGGTGGAGAAGTTGAAGTAATGTCATATATTCATAGATCACGCCATAAAGCTGCATACATATTCGTGCAATTCATCTTGCACCGAACAAAGATCACAATAAATAGCAGAGATTTCTCTCTCTGGCGGGGAGTTGAACCCCGTTTTGGCCCGTTACCGATGTGGTGGCGCAGCCTCTATAGGGACGGGGCCAATGCTACTGCAACATTAATGTTGGTATGTCTTTCTATCGACCACTCAACGCTACATACAAGCTCTCTGGAAAGGTGCTCCTCGTGGTAAGTAATACATCATCTCTATCGAGAGGAGCTCCGAGTCATGATCGCACAGCCTGTGGTGTCCGTCGGAAATGTAGCACAACTAGCAGCTGATCTACTCATCGCGTCGCTCAAACTCGATCGCGTTGGCGTATTCGACCCAAAGTATTTGGTTCCAGTTGTCGGCGCACGCGAGGACGGCACTGCTGGTCTGACTACTCCCATTGAACGTAAGTCCCCCCCAATGCGATCAGTTGAACCGTTTGGACGAGTCGTGCTCGAGCAGTGTTCGGCGAGGCAAACAGCAAGGTCGTGGTCATTCAACAACGTTCCCCCGTGCTCAAGGTAGGTCGATACCAACATCGGTGCTTCTCGTCCGTCATCATTTCTGGCAGTCGTTCAAGCAACAATTTACCGACACACTCCTCGAGTTCATCCGCAACTCTGGCGTATCAGCAGTGATCTTCATGGGAGGGGTCGACACATCTGTTAGGACAGACACACAGATGCAGTTAGTACACGAGAATCTCTATACCACACACTCTCACTCGCGATTCTCTGATAGCACGCCAACGACATTCATCCACCCATCGGTATCACCGCCCCTAGATGGAGGTCCACTTGCTTCCCTCGCCGAGTTGCCAGTTCCGCCTTATTCTTCTCCGTCACCCAAAGATCACCAAACCGAGGGCAGCTCCTGGCATGTGCCATTTATTCCCGGTGGAGGGATCGCTCGCAGGCTGCTGTCGTCCATTCCCAATTCTTGGCAGATTTCAACCATTTGTCTGTTACAGTATGCTATGGAGGGTGACAACAGGTCGGATGCGCAACTCCTCGCAGCAGTGGCAGCCAAAGTGCTGGGGAGTACGGCAGTCATATCTACCTGGACGCAGCCCACAGCATGGGCTCATGGTCTCTTTGGCACCCCACATGAACAAACACTATATGGATAGCAGTCTATACATTACACCATAACAAAGGAGATGTCTGGACATCGGTGTCACCGCTTCCCAGCGATCCCAATTTGATCGCGCCCTTTTCTTTTCGCAGCCTGAGATAGAGGTAAATAAGCGTAAGGATCCACGTTCCCTTTTTTGACATCGCCTCCCGCTTTCTGTACATCAGTATCGCCATTGAGTTTATCAATACAAACTGTTTTCGCGGGGAATATACCTTCGCTCTGAATTCATGGCCAAGCTTGACTTCCGAACGCCGTTTGTTCTTTTTTGACTTTGCTGATGTCTCAACATCAGCCATTTCGATATCTCCGTCTTCATCGACGTTCTCCCGTCTGCGCTTCTTCGTGTCTTTATTGAATTTGATGCGTCCATTGGACCCGCGTGCAAAGCCGTCCACGGAGGTGAGACTTTCTTTGTATGCGCTCCCTGCGACGTCATTGGCAGCTCTGCGAGCACTAACCTCGATGTCCGAATCAGATTCCTCTGCAGGAATGACTAGCTTCCCGGTTTCTTCGTCGGTTTTGAAACGGTTGGCGTCCTGACCAGGTTTGCGCCTGCGGTCGGATTTCGCGTCTGCGCAGGAGTATTATATATCAACAAGCGCCCCTAGAGTTTGCGCACTACGTACTCGTAATTCGTGAGGCAGCACCCTGCAAAAGATCCATCGGCTCGTCATCGTCCACGCGAAGGCGCAAGCCGTGCTCATTGTCTTTGCGTTTGGAGCCAATCCCACGTTGCGCTTGCTCTTCGTCACCACTTTCATCGAGCTCACTTTCACTTCCATAGAGAACGTCTTCGAAAGCGTCTCCCGTCGCTGCTTTGGCAGAAGGTACCTGAGAACCGGTCAGCAACTAGTAAACGTCGCGGAGGGACGTGCTACCTCGTCATCGTCACCCTCCTCTGCGCGAGCTTTTCTGCGTTTAGCCCGTTCTTTCCGTTTCTTGATATTTACGAGGACTTTGGAGGCCTGCTCTTCACCCGCAGCTTGATATACGTCGTTCCATCCGAAGCGTCGTATCATCCGCTCAAATATATGGCGCACTTTTGCCTTGAAGTGATTCTTGTGGTCGTGCGACCACGCCAACAGCGCAGGGACCAAATTGCTCAAATGTGGTCTGAGTAAGTCGGCGGGCAGCGTATGGATCGCGAGCTTGACGTAACCAAGGGTAGACTTGACAATCTCGCGATTCGACGAAGACAAGAAAACGAGAAGAGTCGTAAAAATTTCAGTCTGCATCTGTGAACCGATGGTATCTGCACGACGCAGTACATTAGCAGGTAGGGGGTATACGAGATGCTCTGCCCAAACCTTTGAACTCAAAGACGAGTCGCGATATCGCGGTCACTGTTGCACTGATCATGTGGGGTGTTGCCCCAGCCAGTCCACCAGCAACCATGGTCATATACTCGTTTATGGTTGCGCTCGCTGGGTAGTAAACATGAACACGACGAAGCCACTTACTAATAGGAAATACAAACCTTCAGGAACAACGTCTTCATCCATACCATCGACCATCTGTCTCATAACAAGACCACCCTGGCTCATCTTTTGGCCCATACACACGATCAACTCAAAGGCAACAGATCGGGCTTTTTCGGAGGGTTCCTTAGTGCCCAATACAGCCTCGGGGATTAGAGATGGGATGATATGTAGTGACGATGGCGGTATATTTGGTATAAGATTGGCCAGTAAGACAAAGCGATCCTTTTTGGCAGCAGGAGATAGACCCGTAGTGAAAGAGTCAAGCTGCTGTAAGGTCGCGAGTGTGTCAGTTTCGACTTTTGCGCTGCTCAATGCCTTAGCGAGGATCTTGTACCCTCGCTTTTGTACCCCGTTGTCCTTGCAGCACAGTACCTCGTCGGTCATGCAAATCTGTACGAGGGACTGCATTTCTTGCGCTGCTAGCCAAGACAAGAGCAGTATGAGTAAGTCCTGTGTCATGGTGGTCACGTTCGCATTCTGCTGCACGTCTGGCGCAGCAGAGAGCTTTTGAAGATTCTGCTGGAACAGCCCAACAACTTTGCGATACGCTTTCGAGATTTCACGAGAGTCGGCGATGTTTGCCCAAACACTGATAACGTCTCCAACTAAACCCCTGCTCTCCCTCTCAACACTGCCAAACACGTTGAAGAACACGGCGAACCAGCTCTCCGCTTGTGTTTTCAGGAAGGCGATATTCTGAATCGCCTCTTCGCGGGTGATGGAACTTCCCGCCACGGAGGTCTCAGTGGAACTTTCAGGGTCAATTTGTGACATGGCGAGACTGGATTCGACCAAAGACTTGAGGCCCTTAAGAACTGAGAGTCGGAGCTCCGGTTGTGTGTACAAAAGTTGCGATAAAAGTTGCGAGAATGCTGGTGTAAGTGCCTGCAGGGTGTCAGATGGATGGGCATAAACGGGCATGGTATTCGAAGACTTGCATTCTTAACGTCCGGGGGTGCATGACAATACCCCACGAAGCCCATCCAAACCTGCGAGATGAGCACATTCCAGACCTTTGCCTCAGACTGTCTGCCGTCGGCCTCGGCTTTATTTTGAAGGTTGAACATCCGTTCGCTCAGAGGAACGAAGTAGGAGACAAAATGTCCCAGAGGAGAAGGATGTGGCTGGGCAAGCATCGGCAGCAGGAAGGCGTGGGGCTCACGTCCTGCTTGACTGCAAAAGATCTCAGTCGATGACGAAAAGGTAGGACAATCACGAACCGGTCTTGTGGCTCCAAGTTCAGCGGTACTGCCTCGAGAACGACGGCGGGTCCCATAACTCTCATCGCTGTTGATATGACACTATCTGCAGCCTCCTTGTGGTCGAAATTCTTCTGAACACGAAGGTCGGCAATTTTCTGTACCAGCGGCAAGAGCAACGTCTCGGCTGCAAGTGTCGATTTGCCGGTTTCGATGCGCATGTCCAGACTCGAGATGAGCGAACACACGACATGCAGCAACTCCGGGATGGCCGACGCGTAGGCCAAGGAATCTAGAGCTTTCGCAATTTGCGCTATAGCAACCCTGATCGGTGATTTTCCACCCGATGCATCCGCCACAGCGGTGCGAGCCATAGGTAATGTAATGCATTGTGCAAGCAACTCCAGTGCTTGAGCAACAGCTTTCCGTGTTTGCGCATGGCTGGTCTCGAAGAAGGACCATGCAGTTTTCCAAACTTTGATAAACTCCTGTGACGACGCTTCTGGATTTGCGGAGCGATAGGCAAGCATGACGTCCCCTAGGACTTGCAACCATGCTGGAGTAACGGTGGTATCTGACTTTGGGGGTGGCGACGATAGCACGGCGTTCAGCACTACCGGGATCTGCTCGGTACTGCTTTGGGTGCCTGAGTCGACGGAAGCAGAAAGTAGATCGGAAAGAATTGAATAGGAGGACTGTGATAAATATGGGTTTCCAAGCCTGGGAAAAGTGAGAAGAATGGTTGTAATGGGTGGGATGGCCTTTTCACGCCAGTCAGGGGCTAATTCAAGCACTGAAACACACTGCTCACATCGAGTGGGAGATGGGGTAAGATGGGACGCAGCAATGCCAGGAGACGGATTGCGCTGTCAACCGAGGGCTCCTTCGCAGCGGATTTTGATTTTGGTAAGACGCCAGAACTGGCTTGATGAAGGGAATTTTGCATCCACTCGGCGACACGCTCTGCATAGGGATGACGCAGAAGTGGGCTTGGAGGATTCGATAATACGTCGCTGACCAGATCGGCGGCGCGCTTGCGCACCTTTGGCCGGGGATCAAGACAAAGTTGTAGGACGGTTGCAAAGGATTGGCGGGCGAGCGGAACGTCCAGTTGTGATCGGTCAAGGGCACGGAAAACGGAGTTGTACAAGGTAAGCTGGGATCTTAGTGGAGGGGCGTTGGCCGAGAGAGAGGGAAACAGCGGTGCGGTGAGCGAGAGAAGGGTACTCAGATTTGACTGGATGACCAGACAGGGAACGAAAGGCGCTACCAATGCAAGCAAGTAGAGAATGGCTGGTAGGACATCACCATCGCCTAGCGCGGTGTCTTTCTTTTGCAATGTGCCGTCAAGGGTGGTAATCAGTGCGGCGAAGTAGGCCGTCGGGGTGCGATCGGTGTGGGTCTCTGTCAAGGTCGACTCGAGCGCATGGAGGAGCGTTGCGGGTGTCTTTTGGTGGGCTAGAGAAGAGGATGTGTGTGGTCGAATTTTTGCCAGTGCTGTCTCGAGTTCCATCGTCGGACCGTATGTATCAAGACAAGAGTTGAAGCTCAGCTCGACTCGTGTTGGTAGCTGACCATGCCAAAGGGTTCGCCTACACCCTGGTCGTACGTTCTCGTTCGGTCAGTGGCCCGTTTTTCTCTCCCAGCACCACCATTCAGCCGCCTGCTAGCCTCCTCTTTCACTTTGTCCTCAAGATATTCTATGGCACGATAGTCGTGGAAAACACAGAGTACATACCCACGACGGGTGAACCTTGGTGAGAGAAAAACTCTATAATTATTCGGTTCTATGTTATGGCCCTGATTCAACGCCAGCATCGTGTGTGCAAATCATCCCAACTCGTTGACCGATGCTCTGTATGTCATTCCTCGCTCTACCCAATGTTTCACGCTCACGTTCCTTAGCGTCCTGGTCACTTCCATTCCTCCCGGGGTAACCATGAGCAACTACTTCGATAGTCACCTGCTAAGCCGAATTCGATAGACGCGCAATATGCTGCGCCTAACTGCCAAGTCTACCCAGTTTGGGCGCAAGACGTTCACCAGTTGGTTGATCGAGTCTGCCGGGACTGTCCCGATCAAACGTCGCAAAGACTTTCCTGAAGGAGACGTTAACAACTCGGAGGTAATGGAAAAGCTCATGCAGGTAATCATCAGTCATGTTCTCGAGATGTAGCGTAGCTTACCCGGGGCTTGTAGGCACTCGAAGCCGGTGACGCAGTATGTTTATTTCCAGAGGGCGGGAGCCGCTATCATCCCGCTATAGCTCCCTTGAAAACCGGTGGTTCGTCTGTCCATATCCTTGTCGACCATGTTCGCTGAAATATCCATCTCAGTCGCGAGACTCCTCACTGATGTGTTAACCCGGAATCGCGATGACCCCGACTTCTCTATATCTATTCTCACCTGTTCCTTGACGTATATGTAAGTAGCATTTGTATAGCTGGCATTTACCTGTTAGTCACTATTGGAAAGGCACCGACAGCATTTCCGCTCCGATGTACTGGTTACATTCAATCCTCCCATGAAGTTCTCCCCAAAGGTAAGCATGCGCAGACATGTTTGCTTTGCACTTTAACTTAAATTATCTTTGTATATAGGACAACCCAGAGCTTCTCGCGCCTGTGAACTTTACTTGCATCCGAGACGTTACGGCAAGGATGCACCAGCTGATCAGCTCTCAGACTATCGATGCACCTTCTTGGGATCTGATTCGGTCTGCAAAACTTGCCGCCCGTATGTATGTCCCCCTAGGGACATCGATGTCTCTAGGGGATTTTGTCCGTGTGATGCGAACTTTCGTCGAAGCGTTCAAGCTATGCGAAGCGAAGGGCGAGAAATCTGATCAGCAAAAAAGGGAAGACGATGATATCAATCGATTACGTGGCGACTTGAAGGTAACCTGTGCATCGCTTCACATGCGATTGCTCTTGTTCACAAG
>JBBPMA010000273.1:0-24514 GCA_038090075.1 Xanthoconium purpureum | reverse complement strand
GCTCCATACAACGCCACCAGGTCTGTATAAAATTGGAAAAACGGCGTCGAACCGAGGTAGGTCGCCGATGCGTCTTCAAGCGTGCACGTCCGGGTTGTCGTCACTTGTTGGCCGCCAGAGAATCCGCGCACGGTAAAGGGCTCGAGAAGCCATTCCATCAGACGTTCTACCCCCGCATCCCCAAATACTTCTACCTCCACGCCGGCTTCGCCAGTCCCGACACCGACGCCGTGCTCGAGCATACACACCCGCATGCAGGCAAATACCACCTCCGCTGCGCTATGCACGAACCCCTCCAGTCCATGCACGATCAACGCTTTGCGCGCCGCGTAGACCAACAACAGCGTTGCACGTACCACGTCCACTTCGCTTGCGGTCCAGTTGGCTGGGAGGGCACGAAAGGCGGGCGAGGTACCAGAGCGTAAGAGGTGCGTCAGCGGGGCGAACAGAAAGTCACGAGTAGGAGGGAGACCAGCTGCGAATGTATGTGCTGGGGATCCGTCGGAGTTGTCATTGGCGCCCGATGCAGGCGAAGGGGAGGGTAATCGAAGTGTCGAGGATCGTGAGATGCTCTCCGTGTTCGGCTTCAGTGACGCCACATACACCTCCCTCTCGGGCCGTATCGCATACTCGAAGAACGGCCGCAGGATATCCACGTGGATGTTCTGGGGTAGGCCCACTGGGTCAACGCCAACAAATTGCGGGGCGACAAGCGAGAACGCGTCGAGCATAGCAAGAGCGTAAGATTCGTCGCCCGGAAGAAGACGAGACAGAAACACGAGAGCCTGGGCAAACCATAACTGGGGAGTCGTACCAGGGATATGGCGTGAGACACAGTGAAAATGGATGACAAAGCGCGTTAAGGGACGTAGATAAACGCGTAGATGTGCTGTGCCAAGCATCGAGGGAAGGGACCAGATCGGGTGCTTGACAAGCGCTGCCGAGAGCGCAGAAAGTTCACTGAACGGAAGCGCAAAAGGTGGTGTAGACAGTGGTGTACCATCGTTAAGAGGTGGGAGGCAGGCTAGCCATAGACGAAGTGCAGAGGCGAGAAGGCTGCCCGCGCTTGCGAGAGATTTTAACACACGTTCCCCATCTTGGGTCGTAGTCTGAACCCCTTCCTGAAGATCACGTTGCGCCGCTTCTAGCGCGCGCCCCACGATCTCAAATTCGGCCCCACGGTTGGCTGAGAAGGTACCCCTGAGAATGGTTAAAGCTTCTTCTCGCTCCTTTTCGCCACCCTTGATGCCATTGATCCGTGCGCCTTCAAGCCATGCAGATTCTGCATCCCATATAGCCGCATAGAGTGGCCAGTCTGACGTCTCATTACCCAATCCCTCTCTGAGCTTCCGCACGTCTGTCGCCCATCCCCAAGCACATACCTGGCTCCAGAGTATTTCGTGTGGTGGGCTCGTCGCGTGTGGATCCGTCGCACAGACGGTCCATGCTTCGACGAGGAACGTCCAGGCTAGACGAAGTTGTCTAAACGCCGGATCGGACGCGTTTGCGAGCCTGTGACAGAGAATGTATGAAGCGAGGTCGGTAAAGATCTGAGAGGCCGTGGTAGCGATGTGAGAGTAAAGACCGTACGAAGCCAGGGTTGTGTAGAACCGCAAGGTGTACGTCAGAAGTGTGGCAGCGAGGGCGGGTGGATAGGGTGATGAACGTGGCAGGAGGGTGACAAACCGAAGAAGCGCATCTGCGGGGTCGAGCAGTGCCACTGCATTCGAACGTGATGCAGAAGCAAGTGTGATTAGCATCTGGAGCGCGAGGGGGTTAGGCGGTACGGATCCCTCCTTGGGAGGAATAGGTGTCAGAAGAAACGTGTTGAGGATCGTCGGGACAAGGCGAGGTGTGGGGGTGATCATATCTGCAACTTGGTTAGATTGTTGGGCAAGCCAGTGGAGGACAGCTAGCAGTTGTGCAAGCGATTCGGAAGGAAGGGCGGCGTGTGATAGCACGTCCGTTATCTGAGGGAAGAGGTAATCTAGCTGCAGCGACAAGACAACGTCTGGAGCAAGAGAAAGCTCTACCCCCTCTAGTCCACTCGCCTTATCCCACTCGACGAGACATTCCCACACGACCTCGACCGCTCGCGCGCCGAGGCTTCCGATCTGGTCAATGGCGGCCAATCCGGCGGCAAGGATACGCTTTCGAAGTTCATCTTCTCGACCTGCAAACACGACTGTTTCCCCGCCGAAGTTACCAGAGAGTCGTGATTGTTGACAAAGACGATGGGCAATCTTGGCTAGGATTCCAAGCATTGAAGCCCGTTGAGCAGGAACAGTCGATCGGGCCAGAAGAAAAATATCGTCGATGGTGTATCCAGCATGGCTACCTTCAGCGTGATGATGTAGTCCAAGATGAGACGGCAATGAAGCAGAAAGAGATGCTGATATCGGGGTACCATGAAGATCAAACCGAGGAACAGACGGATCGATCGTCTCAAAGGAGGGCGCTTCCATCCACGCGAGGCTCGCGTCATCGGCTACGTTGGGAAAGTATCGTCGACGTATGTACTCCGGGGTGCCCTCCTCCGGTTCGTCGTCGCCTTTTGATCCGCGCGTGGGATGTCCCTCTGTAGGACTGTCGGTTGAGTGGAGTCCCTTGGACAGAATACCACCCTTGTGGAATGTGCCCAAAGAAACGACCGAATCATCTTTCGTATCCGGTGGGGGTGGAAGTGGGAGGACGGCTCTCTTGGGTGATACAGGCGCTGACTCGTATACATGTACGTCATCTGGAGTGACCTCTGCAAAACGCAGTTTGCGACCTGTCCGGCTGGAAGGGCGTGTGCTGCTTGTCGCAGGTAACGGTGACGGGACTGAACATCCAAGTTACAAGTGAGGGAACGGGTCATCTGCAATCAAGGATGAACTTACCCATGCGTCCTATGTTATCAAGGCTCTTGACACGGAGAACGCCTGGTTTGGCGGCCAACCCATCTGACGCGCGACGTGGGGTAGGGTCCGCAACGAGGGTTACGAGTCCGCGATTATGACCGTCTTGAGTCGTCTGACGAGCATTGTCTACCTTACTTTGTGCCCCTCGTGCAGCTTTTTCCTCCAGCTCTGCCTGAGCTTTGGCTTCCTGTTCCTTCACTTCTTTCCGTCGCCGTGCCTCCTGTACGCGCCTCAGTAACTGGCCCGTACCCTCTCCCAGCTGCTCCAAAACCGTACGCTTCTCCTGCTCGATCTCTTCACCGCTCATCCGTGCAAGTTTATGCGCGTTCTCTTCGTGGATCTGACGAAGGAGGGCATCGGTATCCGTTGGGATGGGTTTCGGGTCGATCGTCGGTGGCGTCGGTACAACGGATGGATGTGTTTTCGACCCATTTGACACGGAAGTGGGTGCGTCAATCTGCTTTGAGCTTGCGACCTTGCCGTTGACCTCATCCCTTGCGCGAGTAAAGACGCTCTTGAATCGATGTTGGGCGGTTGGAAACCCTGTCCCCCGAGTCCCAGTGAACCTTGAAGACGGCGCGGATGGTGCGCGTGGCGTTGTACGCTCGAACACGGAGCCTATCAACGAACGGTCATGACCAGACATTCGTGTCGATGAGGTGTAAGTCAAAGGGGACGCCGGACGCTAAGGGCAACGTAATGGTTACGTAATAACTTGAGGAACGACGGTGCCATCTCTTTTAGTTTGCACCTCCATGTATTTACCCTTGGGAGATGAGGGCAAGATCTCCATATAAAAGTCGGAACCTATGGCGTTCCGACAACCAAACTCACCGCTGCATATTTCCATTGATTCACCAGAAGCTTGCGAAGACTTGGACGTCTGTGATCCACTATGCTCATACCATCGGGTCCCGCTAGCATTATAGATGCGGCAGGCCATGCTGACGACCAGTGTTCCAATCCACTTGGAAGAAGACTTGGATCAATTGATAACCCACTCACCAAATACCAACCCCGTATTCGCCCTTGAGCATGTCGAGGTGATGTTGGGCGTCATATTCATTGGTATTCTACCTCACCCAGACGACAATGCTGTGGTCCTTCGCCATTAGCTCTTTCTTTCCCTTGTACGCATTCATTCCGCGGAGGAAATCATCGTCAGCTGGAGTGCCAAAATTCATCTTTCTATGTCTTGCTCGAGAACTGACTCTCAGCGTGGGGTCACTGGCTCTTGTGGTGAAGTGGATCACTCTTTATATCGAAATGTGTTATCCCAAGATCTGTTCTTAATTTTCGCCATTAAGGTTCTTGTTGGCACGGTTAGTTCGCTTCCACAATGGGCAGGAGGTCCTCGTTGTGTACACTCCGAGGAGCGCGCAAGCATTGTATTGGATCTGGGTTCTTGACGCGGCGGCTAGACGTAAACTGGTGGACGAAGTACAGTAAACCGTTACGCCTCCCATTCTGCCGGAGTGGGAGTTTCTTCCACAGGTTGCAGGCCAGGAACACAAGGCGGGTTCTCCTGACCAACAGGTCTGGATGTAAAGGAATGCCGAATCCTCGGAATGTTGTTCACATGATAGCACACCTTGATTGACAGGATCCACTCGACGATGCGCTTGGTCCGCTGATTCAACATGCATGACACCCATTGTCGCGGACTCTCCTCGAATCCAGCAGTCGCTACTGCACGGATAACCCTGTCAACTTGGGCATGCATTCGCAACAATAACTCATATGAGTGACAATAGAAACCAAGAAAATTCTTCCGAACCAAAGAGGACAAAGGAAGTTCAAGTCGCAGTACCCAAACAATGAGTCTCAACACAACGGAACACCGTCTCCTACACTAGTAATGTTGACGACTGTTCCAGCGGACTAGCCTATGATCCACCCATGCATTGAGGACAGATCGCCACCGGTTGAGGCAAGTATTCACTGAATGACACGACACGATCCGCTTGCTCGTCATCTCAAATTGGATACTTATACCCATACGGGGTTAATACACAGAATATAATTACACAGCCTCCAGGACGATATCTTAGCGTGGCTAGTTAGTAGTCATGGATACTCGGACACACAGGCAACGAGCACTGGAATACTTGTCCAACTTTATCGACCTCGCATACACCTCCTTCAGCATCATTGCTGCCAATTGCCACGCTACGACAAGCGTCCAAATTCTCGTAATCACCACCCTCGCATCGGGTGGTATGCCTCGTGGAAGCGTCGCCTTCAACACTGCCCTCCACGATAGGGGTGACATTGCCCCGCGCTTCCATGATTTCTCCCACAACATTTCCATAGCCATCCTCCACAGCTAGAGGATGACCCAACCAGACGTCATCCCGAGCGCTGTGAAGCATCTCCGTCTCCAGATCGCCGTCAAGGTCGTACGCAGAAGCACAGAGCTCGGATAACGCTTGCTCAGTGATGTGTGAGTGTGAAAAAGAAGTGGCTATTGAGAGGGAGGTGACACGACGAGATTGTGAGGGCCGGTGTACGATTGAAGGACAAGTTTTTGAATCATCTCTGGTGTCGGAAACCCGGGATGTCTTGGTGATCATAAGCACGGGTGCGGATAGATGTGAAGGAGGGATATCGGGAGCGATGGTGGGCTCAGCGCTATTGGTACGATGCCATATTTTCCAAATCTTCCAACGCTCACTCATGTCGCGTTCGCATTGAGGACGAGGAGAATGAGTAGTAGGTGAATGTTCCGAATGCGTATTAGGGATATTTGGGGAGGCACTGCATGCGGCGCGTGGGCGGCTCACGAGGTAGAAGCCGATCAGAATCACGAGCAAACAGACTGGGGAACGAGAGGTGTTAGTCAGATAACTTTGGTTGTAGAATGCGGGCTCTGAGTGAAGAAGTGCCGCGGGACTGCTCCCATAGAACGTAGCAGCAAACAGTGAAACGTGTGGATTTCTCGCGTATCCCGGTAGCGAGTGTGTATGATGATGCGCAATGCAGCCCCGGTCACGAAGACCGAATCGTATATGCGACGGGCAAATGACGCATAGTGGAACAAGCTGGCAAAGGACGAAGAATGAACACAACCGACCTACACCAAGGACGATGAAGATTATAGTGTTCTTTCCTAGGCCTCCGCCGCCGCCGGTCCCTGTAGCGGACCTGGAGTGTAATGGATATTGGATTCGCATCCCTGCAGCTTGACGAGCGAAAGTAGATGTAAATAATTTTCCAGGTTTAAAGTTGTGCAGACAAACAAGAGTGGGAGGTAACGACCAGGGACCGAGTATGGATGGGTGAAGTTAAATACTAAGAGGAAGTGGCGGCACTGAGCCTAATCAGCAAATAAGGAAGCATGCACAGTTTGCACTGCCCCAGTCATGGGCCAATAGAAACGTTACCTCCACAATCCGAATTATCCCGAACCATTCCGAGTCCAAGTCGAAGGAAATCCTGTCAAGCTTGTCGGATGATGGTGGCAGTGAAACGGGGCAGCCTCGCGGAGACCTTAAGGCACCCGGTACTTACCTCATTATGCACATGTGCATAAAAGCACCATCAACACGCTATTTCAGCCAACGAATGAGGGGAAAATAAGCCAACCTGGGAGCCAATTGGGTATAAATCACCGAAACGAAAGCTCTGGAACGCTGCTAGCGTGCAAGCGACAGAATTCTGATAACACTGAAGCGAAGGTTACTTCTTGCAGCCATGAGAATAAGACTGTCATGGTACCTGCGTCTCCCTGGATAGCATTTCTGGGGTGGCATCACTATCTGCCAAGTAAGGTGCTAGCGATGGACGTACGCAAAGCCACAATTTTCGGGTGTATCGCAGAGAAGCTAAACTGTGACCTTTGATTGGATGGCGCTCCGCCAAAGGGTGGCCCTGACCACGCTCGACTCCGCCGTCCGGACCATGTGGAAGAATGAATGGCCCTGATGCTGTCCAGCGCAGCCACGCGGATGGCTAGGAATATTCCGCAACGCATGGACGCGCGACGACCGACTACCCGCCAAAATCCCTCGCCGTTGAAAAAAGGCGCTCCTGTGCCCGTTACGTAAGCAACGTGTTCTGCCTCCGCACTCCAACGCTGACCACAAACAGCGAATCTGATCGAAATTCGACCTCGGGCAAGGTCGGGAGGCGTATACGACACTTCCAAAGTTGCTTAGGCGGCGATGAGCGCCACCCTGCTCCTGCTGTGCCTTTGCCTTTGCTTGGCCGTGTTCATACTCTCATACAGATCGTACACTCGAGCACTCTGGTCAAGATCACGTCGTGCTCGTGAAGCTATCCTCAAGGAGTTAGGAGCTAGTGCAACCAAAACCACGGATTACAAGTTCGTCGGACTCTTTCATCCCTATTGGTGAGTAGTGTTTCAAGGACTTGCTGTACAAGCGGAAATCCCTCTGGTCATTTATGGGAACATTCCAAGCAATGCAGGAGGTGGAGGCGAGCGGGTCCTTTGGACTGCTGTTGCCCATATACAACGCGAACACAAGGACATAATTTGTGTCGTCTACTCTGGCGACGTCGATGCTCGTAAACAACAAATTATTGAAAAAGTCAAGGTAAGGTAATTCTCGCTCCCACCCCAACCCTCACCCGCGATCATGGTACTAGGCTCGCTTCGCGATTCACCTCGAACCTTCCATGCTTCATTTCGTCTTCCTGAAATCAAGAGGCCTAGTCGAGGATTCACGATGGCCTAGGTTTACCATTCTGGGTCAGAGCCTCGGTTCCATGTATCTCGTGTGGGAAGCAATGTCGAGGTTCATTCCAGACCTTTATATTGGTTCGTCCTGGTTTATCAGGCTCCTTTATATCTCCTTACATCAACTTCCGTGCAACTCCAGATACCATGGGTTACGCCTTCACCTTTCCAGCTGTAGCTTGGCTTACGAGAGCTTCCGTTCCTATTGGAGCATATGTTCATTACCCGACCATATCCACTGACATGCTCGCTCGTGTCCAGGGTGAATCATGGAGAATGCGCGCGAAACGGCTGTAAGTAGTCAATCCACGGTGTTGCACCCATCTCATTGGTTGAGACAGGTATTATCGTCTGACGATGTACTACTATGCTCTCTCTCTCTTGCATGCTCAGTTTTTGATGGTCAACTCTTCGTGGACACGCAGCCACATTGCGTCTATCATTTCACATGAACATTTCGGCCCAGTGATCCAGTGGGCGCATCGAGTGACTCCGCTGCTGTTCGTAAAGCTTCTCCTTTCCCCGTCGGCAATTCGCCTTGTCGCAGATGGACCAGGATCTGGGAATGGTCACAAGAGAGGCAAGGTTAAACCTATGACCGTATATCCCCCCTGCGATACGCGAGAGATGGCCAAGTTTTCGCTCCGGGGCAGGGAACGAATCGTTCTCAGTGTAGCACAGTTTCGGTACGTCGATCTTTTTCGAGGACCAAATGAGCGCGTCCGACCGTTGACATAACGCCAGACCAGAGAAGAATCTCCCGGCGCAGCTTCATGCGTTTGCACAACTTTTGATGGACCACCCCGAGTACAAAGCGCAGGACGATTCAATCAAGGATCCTGTTCGATTAGTACTACTCGGTGGTGCGCGGCATCAAGATGATTTGAATAGGGTCGAGTCTTTGCGCGCATTGGCGAAAGAGTTGGACATTCAGGTATGCTGAAGGTTCTCGATAAAACATTCTTCGCTAACTCCATGTTAGAGCCAAGTCACGTTTGTCGTAAACGCTCCCTACCCCGACATGCTCGGCTGGCTTTGCCGTTCAAGCATCGGTCTTAGTACGATGGTCGACGAACATTTTGGGATTAACGTTGTCGAATTCATGGTAAGCAGTGCAAATTCGCACAGCCTGTCGAGAAGTTTGCGTGTTCACCATGTGTTGTTGTGGTAATCAGGCAGCAGGTCTCATTCCCCTCACCCATGCTTCTGGAGGTCCGCTGAATGACATCGTCGTGCCCTACAAGTCACAGCCTACTGGCTTCCATGCACGCACGCCGGGCGAATTCGCGACGGCTATGCACCAGGTATGGTTTCCGTCTCCACCGTGGCTCCTCGTGGTACACACGATGCTGATACTGCCTCGTTAACCGATAGATTTTGACAATGGACGCTGCCACCGAGCGAGGGTTCAGAGAACGCGCTAGGCTGTGGGCTGTGGAGAGGTTTTCGGAAGAAGAGTTCGTCAAGGGTTGGGAAAGGAGTGGATGGCTGGGATGTCTCCGCCGATGATGCGTATGTCTCCACGTCCTTATTCTATATACTTTGATGGTCTCGTTGCTCGGTCTAAGTGCACCGCTCTATTATTGTTATTGGAACAGGAGTCACCCTATTGTTTATTCTGAAGATCTTACGCCCACTGATAACCGAGTCGGGCTGATGGAGACGCCCATGCTTCATCCGCGTGGTACCATGTATAGCATCGCAGCCACTGAACAATGATAGCACCATCTCAAATTGCGATGTGCAGGACTCAGCTGTCGAATGGGTCGTTCAATCCCACAGTCGGAATAAGACATTTTCAAGTTACAGGGGTGGTATGAGACGCCATCGTTCGGACAGCTGGAGGATCAGTAGTCCTGCAAATTGACCCCTTCATCGCAGCCTCTTGAAACTGAAAGGACACATGTATATGACAAGTAAATCTGCGAAAGTGTACAACGTTTGCCTCGCGACGTTCGTGATATGTACTGCGAAAGCAATCTCGTGATGAAAGTTTCGAATAACGAAAGAACTCATCTAGTCGATGTCCGCGCCTTCTATAACTTTCTCGCCATCTTCGGAAAACTTCACGCCGTTCTGTTGATATGTCAACAACGCAACGCAGTAGATACACCGAAACAACACCCTACCGGGTCCGATGACGACTTGCCCACGTACTTGGTATGAGCTGGGTGGAATTACTGTCAGAGGTAGTATGTATATCAGATAAGAAACGCTTACTTCCGTATGCAACCAAGTCACCACTCTCGTTTGTAAAATCTACACGGGTATAAGCCAAGTTTTTCCCTAAGAACGTATATTCTCAATCATGAGAGCCCGTTCATCGAAAGGGCTCGTACCCAACGCAGTTATTGTCGCCGTTGCATTCAGAACGTCGCCAACTCTTCCTGCGGGTCGAATGAATGAAGTGCTGACGTCCGTTGAAACGCCAGTCATATAGTGTCCCTTGGAAGCGACGGCCAAGGAACCCAGGGTATCCGTCAGTGACAAAATCAATCCACCATGAACCGTCTGGTGTACTCCGAACATCAGCAAAAAAGCGTTGCCGCGAGCAGAGTGGACACACCCCAACTCTGTTGACTACGTATGACGTTGAGTGGTAATTGCAAACATTAGATGAGGGGGACGCGCACGGTTATACTGCTCTATTTTGAGCTTCGTCTCCACGAGGCCCGGTGTAGCCCGGGTTATGACAAGCTGTTGTTGGATGTAAGTCAGGAGGTGGGGCTGTGGGGACACAGTATACAGACATTCGGAAAACATTGGGCATCATGGCCTTGCTGTTCGGCTTAGAAATGTTTATGCGCAGACTGTTAGGCTGACCTTTATTGCCGATGAAAGATTTCCAGACCTAAGCGTAGAGCCATGGTTCGCATCGAAAGTGTGGGATGAAGCATGAACCTACCCTTCGAGTGAAGCGTAGACAGGCAGACATGTAAGAAAACTGAGAAAGGGTGTTGGTTGTTACTCCATCTTTGGAAGGCGTTTGTTTGTTTCCAATGGTTTTGCCAAACAGACCGATTTGGACTTGCAACCGTCTTCGACCCTCGTGTCTCTCTGCGAGAAATGTTCTGAACTGGTCTCGTATACGTTCCATTCTTCGGCGTCATGGTGAATACCCAAATGTCGGGCTGATGTATATGGCTGCACTTTTACGACCGTATTCACCGGAACCCTAACGACAAACTCTCACTCCTCCCTCGCTTGACTGCGCAGGTATTGAGACCAATCAAGTATGCTGTAAACACTTCGCATTCAATTTCTCTGGCCTCGGTGTTGTCTTCGGTAGCTTGTCTCGTGGTTAGTTTCGCTATTGATATCGTCGGTGATACAGGTATGAGGTGCATATCAAAGCAACTACAGCTATTCGCAAGAACGGTTGGTTTTTCTGTCCATATCACTCTTGCTTCGTGTTGACTTGTCGTATAGGTTCTGCTTGCGCTGAAGTACCAGCTTTAGTGTGCCGTCCTCGTGAACGAATATCCAACACTTGAATATGCTACTTGGGTGGATGGTCTCTGGTGCTACGTTCAACTTGCGGCATGCCTTGCTTCCTATGTGATCTCGACGCGTTCAACTGTGTTCCTGGGCTCCTTCACTTGAGTACATGAATACTCGGCTGTCTCAGGGCACTTCGCCCGATTATCACTCGAGTACGATTCCTCGTCAACGACGGTTTCGGCTGTCTGGATACATAAGTTGTCATGGCCCCTTGGTCATGATTACAGTGCTGTACCATCTATTTTTCTTCGCAAGATGTTAGAAATAGAATTTCTCCAAAAGTAGTGCACCCGAGTTTAGCAACTTTCAAGCGCTCCCATCATCTTCGACGTGTTCGATCACGACTCGCTTGCAAATGCTATCACTCGATTCCTGACCACCTCGCAGGGCACGAAGATGAAATATTTTCCTTCGTTGCCTAGAGCGTTGTTGGCATTATCCTTGGTTACTCTTGCCACTTCGCCGGCGCTGGCTGTCACCGCTTCCCTGCGGTCGACATCATTCAACGACCCGTTTCGCGCTATCGTCGTCGTACACCGGACTCAGCAACCAGAACCACCACTATGCTGCTTGAAGCCTCTGCCAACTATTGACCTCCCAGAAGGCCCCGAAGGCGTTCTCCTTTCATTCGAAGAGTGGAAGTCAAAACAACTCCACGCTAGCTCGCCAAGTGTCCCCACAACAACCAGGTTGGAGGCATCCGCCAACGATACTCCAAGTAAAATCAACATCCAGAATGCAGACGTCTCACAAGTAGACGCCCAAATACCTCTCGACTCGTCATATCTCACAAATAACGACGCCCTCCCACCACACTTCCGAATACCCATCACCGACAGGTTCAACTATGCCAACTTGGACTGTTCTGCGCGCGTACACATGGCCCACAAGTCCGCCAAATCAGCTTCGTCTATCCTTTCGTCTAAAAGGGACAAGTACATGCTCTCGCCGTGCAGTGCTGATGCCCAGTTCGTGGTAGTGGAACTTTGCGACGACATTAGGATCGACACGGTGCAATTGGCCAATTTCGAGTTCTTCAGCGGGGTGTTCAAGGACTTCTCCGTGAGCGTCGCGAAAACGTATACTGATACCAACGAAGGGTGGATACCTGCCGGGACTTATCGCGCAAAGAACGTCAGGGGCGTCCAGGTGAGCCTTTTCCAGTCCCCAGGATGTTTGTGGTCTGACGGTACAGATAGTCCTTCCATCCACCGACGTCGTTGCGGGATTTCTACAGGTTTATTCGAATCGACTTCCACTCACACTACGGACACGAGTACTATTGTCCCGTCTCCCTACTTCGCGTATACGGACTCACCCATCTCGAAGAATGGAAATGGGATGTATGGCAAGACGAGAGTCGTGCGCGACTGAAGGATTATGCTGCGCAACGTTCGATCGCGGAGACAAGCACGAATCCTACAGTGGTATCCAATAGCGACTCGAACGTTTCCATAGCCCAGGTTGCAGGGGCCGAGAATCGCTCAATTGCCACCTCGTCGCCATCACCAGTTGAAGTTGCGAGTACCCCAGTTTATGAACCTTCTTTCTCCCACAATTCGCCATCCACGCATGCTCAGTCTCGGAGATCTGGTTCCGCCGTCGGAGAGGAGACGCCAATATCGAACGGTAGAGATGAGGTACAGCAAGCATTGGCGACACAGTCTACAGGGATACATTCTGTCACAGAAGCCATCTCGTCGCTCTTATCCATGTCTTCACCTGCCTCTGTTGTTTTGCCTACCCCACCTACGGTCGAACACCCTCATCTCCATTCGCATGATGTCGAAACACATGCATTCTCCACCCTCACGACGCAACCCAGCAATGCGCCAATGCTTCCCCTGGTTCAGCAAACTCTACCCCAGGCACCGTCACAATGGAGTGGAGAGTCCATTTATCGAACGATCATGAATCGTTTGAACACACTCGAAGCAAATCATACCTTGTACGCACGGTATGTGGAGGAGCAAACCGCCGGTGTGCGAGAGGTGTTGAGAAAGCTCAACGAAGAAGTCGGAAGACTCGAGGGCGTCGTAAGTGCCCGACTTCGACAGCCGATAAGCACGTTGACAAAACTTCATTCAGAGCCGAATGCAGGCCCAGATGTATCAACGTACCGTCCATGAATGGGAAAGACAAAGGTTGCGATTGGAACTTGAACATGGCGAGCTACTTTCTCGCGTCAACTATCTCTCGGACGAGGTGAACGCTACGTTCTTGCTGTGTTACGCATCACTGAAGCAGCGCAGGTCGTACTTGAGAAGCAGCTCAGCATTGCACAACTGTGTTTGCTGTTAGCAGTGCTTGTGTTTATTGGTCTCACACGTGGCGCTCCTTCTGCACAGCACCCTCCGACACTACATCGTTCCACACGTGAATGGGGTGTTCGCAACCTTAGCTTCGGCAGTGGTACAGATGGCTGGAATCCGCTCAGACGGCGAAGTCGCAGCCCAACTGAACAAATTAGGAATATGAAGGTTGAGAAGGCTACCGGTGATTATCACCTTTTCATTTGAGAGGCGTTTCATTGAATTGATTCTGACACAGCAACAGACGATCGTCCGCTGTTCCCAGGGTCGATGGGTAGCCCGGGCTCCAAGCACGAGTTACGTGCGACCACCCACATCCACCAACACACAGTAAGAGCGTCCAAGTGGCCTGTTACGTCAACGGCAGCGTCCTCGCACAAGCGCGGACATATGTCATCCGCCTTTCGTACACCCACCAAATCCCGTCCACTCGTGTTGGTTGATCCACATACGCTCCCCCGGGCAGAACCCATCGCGCGATCGCACTCTTCCTCCACAACAAGCCACCCCCAAGGGCGCTCCGCGAAACGCTGGGCACGAAGTGCACATATACACGAGATCAAGGTCTTGCGCGAGCGGCGCGGCAGTGCGGGTGGGAGACGGTTCGGGGGCTACAAAGATCGCGAGAACGACCACCTGCATGGGGGCTCCTTGGGGGACGTGTTTAATGTCTCGTCCGTCTTGTCGCCTTCTCAGGTCAAGGCCAAGGGTAGACCACACGAGCTTCGCCGACCGCTCACGCCGTTGGGATTGGTGCGGAGTATGGAGGAAGGCACGGATGCGGACGCGTGGATCGATACGGATGTGGACGACGACGTTTCTGTTGTTTCGGAGATCGTGTTGAACTCGCCGGACCGTGACGTGTTTGGGTAGTTGCATGTCGGTCATGGCCTCGGACGTTGGGTCTGTTCTGTTCCGGGTTTTTCGGATCGTTGTATACACCTAGCGGATCATATACTCTGCTGTTGGTCTTCGATTTTTTTTTTTGGTCTGGAACCTGAGTCAAAGCTTTCGGACGCGCCGCATCAGGATGGTGAAAGTTACGTACAACTGTCACTTGTGCCAACCACGAAGATTTGGTTTGGCCGGCCTAGCCTGCATTACTAACCCAGCGTTCACTTCACGATTTGATCGGAAATGCCACCTCCTTTCTCTTTTTTCCACTTCGCGTATCATCTGGTATTGACTTTCCGCCAGGTGCCACACGAATCAAACACGCCAATCAAACCACTGCGCTTGGAGTCACCCTGCGCATGGTTCAGGAATTTAAAATGTGGAACCAGTTACCCTTTTTCAAGACGCGAAGCGATTAGTTTGTGTAATCAACTTAGCGGTCCTGGCAGGCTAAGAGTCCGGCTCGGACTCTCGGTAGACTTCCCAGACCAGGATCAGAAGGCAAGTGTCTGGGTACCACCAACTCCATGTCCAACATCCGGTTGCCTTGTAACTTGACTGCCTGCCCCTTTTTACTCTCGCGCCCCTAGATGAAGGGATCGGACACCCTGTCGGAGGCACCGCACGGACACCTCAACGGCATCAGATGGAGAAGCTGCCGGAAGAAGTACCGCAAGCTGCCAAGCTGTGTGGATGCCACGCATTAGCGGGTAATTACGTCCATCTCATGGTTTCGAGTGGCCTATTGATCAGACTCCGTGTTGTATGGGAGACGTCATCCGCTCCATTTTGCTCTGACACAGGAACTGCCGTCACGAATATATTCCCCATGAGCCAAGCAGGAATGGTGCATACTTGCGCCCCCGAGCGCACATACGTCCTATCCCCCGCTGAAATTCCGATCTCAAGATGGGCATGTATGATAAAAGCCTCGGTGCGTACGATGAGTTGTCCGATTTGTGGAATGGATGGAGCCGTTGACTGTGTTGAACTATAGGTGCGCTCCTACTGGGCGTATCGCGTAAGCGTTCGCTTCTACCAGGGATATTGGCTGACTTGCTACGAATCAAGTCAACACATTCTTGTACGGCCTTGTTGCGTATCAGTTCGCGTTGTATCACCAGAGAAGTAAGTAGAATCGGCCGAGATGAAGCCACCATAACTCATATTTCCCTTAGAATTCAATGATCCACCTGCGACGAGGTCGGTCGGCCACTGAACCACAAGCGCATATCTTTGACCAGTGGTAGGTATATGATTCTCTTCCTCTTCATTTTGGATACGTTCCACAGTGCTTCGTGAGTATTATATACTATCTCGGGAAGCAAGTCGGTCAGATTTTTTCTGTGGGCTCATTTATATGCAATGGGATTACACGTTCGTTCCCTTGTCAACCTTCGTTTCTGCTGATGCTCAGTACACTCCAGCGTGACCAACTATGGAAATCCAATGGCTCTCACGCGTGCGTAGGCATGGTTTGTTTCTGTCAAGTCCGCAACCTAATGGTACTCTCCGTCAAGTGGCTGATTGGCCACGCTCACTTAGCCCTCTTGCGACGGCGGTTACTGCATTGGTGACGCAGATATTTTTGGGGTATAGGTAAGTGTATCTATGTCTACCTGACAACGAAACCAAAAAAATTCATGTGCCGTAGGCTTTGGCGTTTCACAAAGAGTAGGATCCTACTTGGCGTGGTCATCCTACTGGCGGGCGCTTCGTTCATTCTCTGTGCATTCACCAGCATCAAGGCCTTGGTCACTCCAGTGTATGTCATACGACTACCGTAGCACAAAAGACTGATCCCAATTGTTCAGTATATCTGAACTAGTCCCTCTCTGGCCATTGATAGTGACATGGTTGACCCTGCAGTTCGCCGCCAACCTGTTCATCACCAGTACGCTGCCCGTCCATGGGACCTACAGCATGGAGGTGCTCATTTTCAATCACTAGTTATGTCGGTCATCGTCTTGAAAGCCGCCCATCAGCCAACTGGCACACGCCCCGGCAAGATGGATACAGCCATGAACCGACTTATTCGTGGTGCTATCCAGACAGGTCTCTTTTTCACGATCTTTTCAGTGGGTGCTTTGATCACTGGGACCATTCTTCCAAGCTCGAGCTTACAGTGTCTATTCGGCATACCCATTGGTCGTATCTACACCAATGTGCGTGTTTTTGCATGAGGATGCGCTGTTCACTGATATGATTTTTTTCGGAAGACACTCTTGGATAACCTGCTCGTTCGCCAATCACTCAACGAGAATTTGGTCTGCATGCGCAACGTGAGCGGAATGGTGAACTACTCAGTTTGGTCACTCATCTACAACCTTTGTGCAGACAGTTTCACTACAGATACGTTCAGATATGTTACGAACCTCTGTGCCAGACCCTGAGTCGGCTGGCATCGAACTCGACGAACGGGGGACCGATGCGGAGGTCTGAGATGTCACCTAGTATCATGCCTCTGGCCGTACAAGGGAAGATTTCGTTCGATCCCATGTCATTACACTACTGCCTTCTGTTTCCGTTCTCGATTGCGCGTGTTGGACGAGTCTGCTACGCATCAAGTTCACAAGTAAGATAGTCAAGTAGTATATAGCCAACAATTGCAGGTGGTCGGGACCATGGAGCTGGGCGATGAGTTCCTCTACTGACAGATTCGTTATCGGATCTTGATCGATCACTGACGATAAGACCTTCCACTCAGTCAATCTGATCGCCCAGCGGCCGAACTGGGCCAATGCGAATCAGGGAGAGAATAAAAACATACCCTGCGAGTCCATCACTTTGCGTGGACCAGGACCGTGTCTGTGTGTCGAGTGGTTGGGTTGGCGAATATTGAATCGTCTGGACCATACATGTTGGGCTTCAGGGACGCGTGACTTTGATATTGATGACATTCCATCGGATTGATTTGAAGCAGGGACATCCGAGTCATGGTGGTTGTGACTGCCAATCGGACCGAGGATCGAAGTTTGATGTGTTTTGCCCATGCTCACAACCGTTTTCGACGAAACTGCGAATCCTGGTGATTCGGCCATCAAGATTTGAGGGCAAAACTGGGACGCAAACCGGTACGAAAATATGCCATCCGCAGGGCCACCGTATCGTTTACTCGTAACTCGACGCGTCGGGCGCGACGGCGCGCGCTTGCCACATCCGGCAAGTGGCCGCGACCCCGGGATTCCCCGCGCTGATCCAACAAACGGACAAACGCGCACCGCATGTTTGTTTTCTCGATTATCGTAACTTATGCCGGCGACCATTACTTCGTCTTCCCTTCCCGCGCTGAGCTCTCCTCGCGTCCAAAAACTGGACTTGAGTGAGTTGCCTAACCGGTACAGCGCCTACCACATGGTCCTCCGAGCAGAACAACACGCCATCAGCCAGCGGGACACGAATCATATGATGTTTGCCCGGATCGTGGGATACCTTCTCCTCGAGTTCCATGAACGGCGTCTTATCTTCGGCGATGCACCGTGCTCAACACTTGACAAATGGGTCACATCGATGCCTCAGGAAGCTAATGAAAATGAACATGATGTCGTCTACCGTCTCGGCATTCGTCTCCGCGACGACTTCATCCGATTGTGTATGTTCATCGAGATTTCTTCTTAACCCATTGCTTACGGTCGCTCTAAAGTTCGAACCTCTAATGCCCCGTACAGAACACCCTCCTCTCACCCTTCACGTCCTTCCTTTGAAACGTTGGAAGATATGATTAAAGACACACTGGAGTCTACCGGCAAGGACCATAGGACTCAGAGGCGGAAGGTGTGTGTATTTGATACAATCCTTGATCTGCGTTGATGTTGATGTTCGATAAGGCCTTGGCACGTGATGACTTCAGGTGCATGGTCACAGGTATGCTCGATCGCCGTTCGGTCGGTCATTGTCAGGCTCTGCTGCACGAGTCCCTGGATGAAGACATCACGATGTGTGAAATTCAAATGGCTCATATTTTGAACGAATCAACTATGCAAGGTATTGACCCTGAAGGGGACGGTAAAGAGGGCGCGACGACAAATAAGGTGTAGTTCCCTCACTGTGTCGAGTCCTCCATTTCGCTCATGCGTTATCCGAACTGATTATGCGGCTAGCGCTATGGCCATACTGGAGTCCTTTGGATTCTCAGAATTCACTGAGGCTTTCAGACAACCAGGGGGTGTTCACGAAGTCTGGAATTTACTCTCACTAGAGCCTAATCTCCACAAATTATTCGATATCTTGCAAATGTGGTTTGAAGGTACTCAGAAGGTGCATTGTTCAGAGACTTGTAAGTCACACCAGCTAACCCTGTGTGCAGTCAAACTGCTACAAAATCTGTGTGCTGTATACCTCAGATGAGGCATATATCCACCGCAACTTTCTACGTCCTCAACCTCATGTTGACGGCGCTCCTATGGTGGTCGACTTTACACCACGAGTTGAGAATGCGCCACCGCCACCCGACCACCGTTTGCTCGCCCTTCATGCGGTGTGTGCTCGAGTCGCTCACATGTCTGGTGCTGCAGATTTTTTTGACCAGGTAGACCGGGATGTGGAAGAGACGAAAGTCCTAGCTTTGGATGGGTCATCTGCTCATCTACTCAGTCATCTTCTATCTCCCTTTGCTGCTGTAGAGGTTATGAGCTAGGATTGCACATCCAAGTACTGCATGCACTTATGTGAAATCGTAGACCATGTCTATGTGAGCCCTTGTTGTGTCTTCTAATAGTCAAGTACGTATCTCCCGGCTCTGTCTCGTTGAATATTGAACAATCGACTCGGTCACAATTTGAAGCTTCTAGTGTCAACCGCGTTTCACCTTGACAACGACATGCTTCCTTGTGGCTTTTCGGCTTCTCACGACTCCAAAGTCATTGTAAGTACATTCCAGAAGTCACAACTGTGACGATGCTATACATCACCAGGCACAGCGTGATAAGTGGTAGACAATTAGCATACTAAGCACGAAGGGTAATGACAATGGCACAGATGTGTACTACTGGCGTGCGTTAACGGTCATTTAGCGAGATGAGGACTCGTCGACGTATTGCTGAATCGATGACTGCGCGCGCCGACTTGTTCGTGTCCGTGTTTGTTGTGTCCGAGTTCTTCATGATGCAGCCGTTGTGTCAGCGACTGGCGTGATCGTGTCATACCGGCCAGGTCATCCATTCGGGCGGGCGCATTCTCGCCGCTGTCGCCCGGGACAAGTGGCCATGTCAGCATTTAGCCTGGGGCGAACTCACCCACGCCCTCAAACGGTGTGACTCTTCAGGCCTCATCAACGTTGCCGACAGATATGACAGCCCAGCCTCCACTCCCTGACAAATGGATGCAATTTCTATTCAATATCTACACGCAGGGGCAACCACCCATCTTGGGTACGGTCAACGTCAAGGAAATCGAGGACAAAGCGAGAGGAGTTATGAAGAACCATCTACGTGCGTTCCAGGCAAAGCTCTCTAACCCTGTCTGATGCTGATCAGAACTCTGCCTCAATAGCGGCATACATGTACACCTTTGGAAGCGCAGGGACGTGGTTAACGGACGCTGCCAATAAAAAGGCGTTGGAGAACTGGAAGATCGTTCCCCGGATGCTCGTCGATGCAACGAACCGCAGTTTGGAAGTGCGTATCCGTTCGCTCAGAAGGTTGGCACGCTCTCACGAATCCTTTACCAGACCACGATCTTTGGGGTTAAGTGCCCTGCACCGTTACTCGTTGCACCCATTGGGGTGCAAGGTATTCTACACGCGGATGGTGAACTTGCAAGTGCACGCGCAGCTGGCAATGTCGGCGTCCCCTACATTATGAGTACTGCATCCACTCGGTCCATCGAAGGCGTTGCGGCAGCCAACGGTCCAAACGGCCACAGATGGTACCAACTTTACTGGTAAATTCGTCCTCTCGCTCTCCTTGTCATTGGCGTGTCACGCACTCATCGTGAGAACCTCCAGGCCCCGTACGACAGAAATCATCGTCTCCTTACTGAAACGCGCGAAAGCGAACGGCTTTACGGCGCTCGTGATCACGCTTGACACTATGGTGCTTGGTTGGCGTCCTCACGACATCGAAACTGCGTATCTCCCTTTTGCGTATGGGGTCGGCATCCAAGTCGGCACGTCTGATCCCGTGTTCATGAAGCGGTTTGGTCTGGAACCGCGCCAAGGCCAGTCTACCCCGTTCCCGTTCGAGCCTGCAAAAATCAGGGAGGCGGCTTTGGAAAAGGGCGATGAACGACTAGCAAGGGAGATGCTGCTGGGGAAGGAGTGGCTTGGTGAGGTGAATTCGGGAGTGTTTAGGACGTGGGAGGACTTGAAGTTCATCAGGGAAAACTGGGATGGGCCTATTGTGCTAAAAGGTATCCAGCGGGTTTCGGTGAGTAATATTCAGGGTGATCATTGTTGACCTTGTCAATGGATGACATGTCCGTTCGCGACGCAGGATGCAGAGAAAGCGATTGCATTCGGAATTGAAGGGATCATCGTTTCGAACCACGGTACGTTGCACGTGCATCTGTTGACACTCGGCGGACTGAGGTTGGGTCATTGGAAGGTGGCCGCCAAATCGACGGTGCGATTGGCTCCCTGGACGCGCTTGACCAAATTATGCGCTCTCGCAAAGTCCGCGCTGCCCAGCGATCCGGAAAGTTGACCATCCTTTTCGACTCTGGAATCCGCACGGGAAGTGATATCATCAAGGCCCTCGCAATGGGCGCTCAAGGCGTTCTGAGTGCGTCTTTCCGGTTCCACTTGCGCGATTGCAACTCTGATTCCAATAACCGCGTAGTCGGACGTCCGTTCATGTATGGCCTTGCGATCGCTGGGCAGGAAGGTGTCGAGCAAATCTTGTTGCAGACCATTTGTGATTTGCATATCTCGATGGGGCTCACTGGGTATGGTGACATCAACGAGATTATCGGGAAAAGGGACGAGATTTTGATGAAACTGGAGTATAAGTTGTAGTTGCCTGAGCCTGTGTACGTTTTAGTCGACCCATGAGGATCAACTTCACTTTTCGCAAACGGGCTAAGTCTGTTGGACAGAAATCAATCTCGATCGGTGCACGAGTATGAGAACCCATGTGGGGCAAAAGGGTATCGTGTCCCTTTTCAAGGCACGTCTAAACAGTTGGTCAAATTTTCAGCTTCCCTTAGGTTGTCATCATATTGTCGTTGCTCTCGGGATTCTCAAAAGTACTGGTAATCATCCCTCGTGTCGACACCCGTGTAAATCTTTTGTCACGAAGGATATTTGAGTAGTGAAAGAAATACCTTGATGTTGATATCGTACTCGGAAGCTTGGCAACGTGTTGATACCCTGAGGATCCATGCAGGATAAATGGATCAAATCACCTCCCAGGGGCCAGCAGGCTAATGTAACCACTGATTACGATACATTTGTCTGAACACAATTCACGAGGTAGGTAAGTATGATATGGATGCTAGATGTTGATGCATGATTGCTACTGTGTGTTGACCGAGAATACCTTTCTTTCTGTCAAGTTCCCATCGCTGCCGGATCAAGCGTAGTAGATGAACAAGAATTTGAACGAGAAAATGCGATGAGAATTTTGATCAGTACCACAACCACTGTGGTGAAACCGACCGAGGCAGACCCACAAATCAAAGGATACCAAACAACTCCTTTCCCTCCATCTCTTCAGCGCACCTTTTTGACGGGTGCGTATACTCCAGCGACCGACCAAAATCGATCAATCGGAAGCTATATCGTCGGTGTTTGTGGGGAAATTCGCATTCATCCTCTTCTTCCAAAGGACTACACGTCGGCTGCTGCTTTTGCATAAGAATGTTGCGCTCGGCAAACGACTCGTGAATCCACCCTGCCTCGTGGAAGCGGAATAGCAACGCTGCGCATTCGTGTCGATCGTCTACCGATAACTTGTGAACGCTGATCGGTTTGCCGCAGTGTTCGATGAGTAGGATGGGGCTGCAGTAGTCGTCCTCGGCATCCGAACCGGACGGGGTGTCCGGCATGTAGTACCCAAAGAACTGTGGGACGAGCGCACCGACGGGTGTGGGGTCGTGGAGAGGCGGGATGACGTTGTACCCAGTCCAGTGCTGGAAGAAGTGAGCAGGGAACTTCAGGTAGTTGCTTGCTTCACGCTCGAGGTGCAAGTCGCCGGGAAGTGACAGCTTCGCTGCGACGTGGAACCTGGCCGTTCGAGGAACTGGTTTCTTCTTTTTGGCCTGGTGCTTGCAGATCGTCTCAGGGTACGAAGGGTTTTGCCATTGGATGTCGGGGTGGACGGGAATAACTGGTCCTTGGTATTCAATGTAACGGTTGATCGCGGAGTCAGAGACACGCGCGAATTGCTGGGAGGGAGCATCCGCTGCTGGGGTTTCTCCGAATGAGGTTGCAGCAACCATGTCTACCGTTTCCATGGGTACATGCTCGAGTCTCACCTTAACGAAGCCCACGTAGCGGGGAGGGAGCTGAACAGAGGATGAAGAAGGGGAACGATTTGAGGAAGCTTCCTGTCTCCCAGGGCCGTTGTACCTCTTTGCCGCTTCGCTCAGTCGCTCTTCCCATTCGCCAGACTTTTTGAGCCGAGCAATTTCGATCTTTATCTGCTCGTCAAGGCAAGGCTTGCAATAAGTGCTGTCGCAGAAAAGATCGCGCGGAAGTTCTAACTCAGCCTCGTAAACGACGGAATGATTCCCTCTCCCAAGTCTGCCCTTCGGTGAAAGGTACAGATGGGCCTCAGGTACCTCGGCTGGTTTGGGAGGTCGCTTGGGAAGGAAAGCACGAATCGCGGGTTGTTCAGTAGGCCCTTCCGTTTCCTGCGGAGATATGAAGACCGTTTCAGGCACCTCGAGCGCATCGTCCTCGGCAACCGCCTTCGACCCAGCTTCCGCCGCCTTTTGCGATTCAGGTGGCAGCGAGAGAGTGTACGTGCGTATATGCGGGGTCTTTGAAGTCCAGGGGTCTTCTTCTGACTCGCGGGGTTTGTCGGGGTTGGTGTGAATGAGTTTCCACGGGTCGTGTACATAAAGCTTCTTGGGAAGAAGATGGATCGGTATTCTTCGCTGGAGAACAAACGGGGAATACGAGCTCTCAAACGGAATTAACGGCCACGTCGAGGGGTAATGACTGGGATGGAAAGGGGACTCCACGGGAATGTCTAGTAGAAATTGGTGCGCGCCGACGTCATCGACGGGTTTGTGACCTGGTTCGTTCGCGCTGTCCTCTGAGGCTGGGTGCTCGGCTACTTCAACGTCCATCCTCAGTTCGGTGGAACTAGTGACTGACTCGGATACGTCGAGCATTTGTGCATCCGCCTCAGGGGCCGCTGCGAAAACTTCTGCGGGTACGGATTTCTTCGCCTTCGCCTTGTTGGTGGTGCCAGAACCTGCATGCACGCGACGCTCATATGTAACGATAGCTTGAGCAGGATCCCACGCTGAGATCTCCTTGGGGTCCGGTTCGCGAGTTGCCCAGGCGAGCTCGTCTCGAGCATGCTCAAGTTCACCAAATGCTTCCATGACCTTGGTGAGCTTGCTTCCGGATGAGATGGTCAGAGCATGAAGGTTGTCAGGTAGGCGATGGACAAAGTAAAAATCGTAGAGCGTAGCTCCCCACAAGTTGAGGCCATTTCCCGCCTCTTTGCCGTGAATGTCGGAAGGCAGGATGGGTTTACCCTTGGGATCGCGTGGCCAATGACGGAATATGAAGCGATTTTTACCATCTGGATAATTCATGAGGGATTTCAAGGAAGGTGAAACAGAATGAAGATCAAGAAGGGGTGGATAGGGCTTGATGGCAACTGCGGGGCTGTACCATCATCTGTATGTGCCACTGATGGGTGAAAAAGGAAGAATATCTCACCTTTCTGCTTTCGCCTTGCCCTTGCCCTTGTCGATGATTTGGTCAGCAGAGACTCGGACGTCTGCTTCTGCGGTGAGCTTGCGCTTCGCCTTTTCGGTGTTGAGGAAGCCTCTTTTCATGTTGAGTGGCGACAGTGGTGGTTAGAGAAAGGGATGGACTTGGGGGCACCCAGTGGTTTATATCAGCGTCGCCCACAACAACTACTCAATCGGGATGTGGAGCTACTGCATTGTCTTGTTCCATACGTCCACTAAGGGGCCCATCTGTTTGGCAAAACCTTTGGAAACAAACAATCACCTTCCATACTGGGTATATTCTCAACCTCATACACCGTGCCACGCTTCGGACGCCTTGGGTCTAGTTGCGAGTA
>JBBPMA010000272.1:0-31919 GCA_038090075.1 Xanthoconium purpureum | reverse complement strand
TAAAACCCTTCGCCGTGCCAGCCCGGTTTTTGAAACAGGTTGAATGGCGAGCCATCGACGCAGAGAAACCCATTCCACCACTCGGGTATGCCACACTGTGCCTCTACCCACTGCTTCGTGCACTCCTGCTCCCGCTGATCTTCTTCTTCCAAAGGATCGAAATGAATGTATTCATCATGAAGTGGGAGGATCGCTGTCATCACCCGCCAGATACAGTTGTATACAGTCCCCACCAATACACCAGCCCATTCCGCTAAGTCCTCCATTGTTGCCGCATTGCCATAATGGCCAGCTCTGTTCAGGAAAATCGCGAGTTGGACAGGAACGGGGAATTGGGGGTTATTTGACTGGCTTGAGAACCCAGGGTGATGGCGGATGCGGTCAATGATGTGCTTGAAAACCTCAGGATCGACACACAGCTTGCAACGGAACTTATCAACATCGCCATCAAGGGCCCACTGCTCTAAAAGTTGAAGCTGTGGGGCCCGTGCAGTTCTTTTGCAGGTTGCAAGGTACCAAGCCTGCCAGACCTCATCTTCGAGTGCGATGATTTGGTATTCATACTGCTGAACCGCGGGACTGAAAGTGAGCAGGGGGGGCAGACTGTCTGATGAGGCAAGAAGGGATAAAAGATCGGTGTCGGTTTCTTCTAGTATCTCTGAATCCAGCATAGAGTCGTCCAATGCGCTTGAACGTAGCTCCACCTTGGTGTCTGAGTCAGAGTCCGCGCCAATACGAAGTAGGTGGATACAAGCGGAGAGGAGATCTGTATAGTGGGCGACCTGGAGATCTTGTTTGGCAGCCTCAAGATCATTGAGGATGCCTTGCTGCCTTGACTGCTTGGGCATGGTTATCGTCGTAGAGGTGTGGCGTGCAGCTTCTCACAGTATATTTGAACACCGCTTTAAATCCCGCTGCGTCAAGTTTTATTGGCGAGTTGAAAGTCAAGCCACAATGGAACTTTGTTGAACTTTGAGACACACTAACGTTGAACTGTCTTCTATCTTACCAAATTCCCAAGTTCCGGTCGCTCCACGCGTCCAGATGAGTGACGCGTGACGACGCGCTCCGTCACACTATAAACGCGTCTCGTGGGCATGGACTCATCCTCTCGTGCGAAGACATTGCCCCCGAAACGCAAATTCATAGACGGCGATAGCGCGTCCAGCTCCAAAAAACCATGCACCCCCACCTACAGCGATGCCCAAGCGCTCGTCGAGGCGATCCTATCTCAGCCAAACACGTACCCGATCCTGGACGACGACGACGTGCGCAGCAAGCTCGTCAAGCTCGCGCAGTATGCCCGAGGTCTTGAAGGGAACCCGCCGTCTGCAGACCGAGCTGGTCCCGCGCCGAAGACGATGACGCCCGAGCAACTCGCAGCCGAGGTCGAGAAACTGCGCAAGGTCGTCAACAGTGGGATCACAAGGCAGATGGGGGTGAATTGCCTGCATATATGCGCATACAATGAGCCCATCTGGCGCGTAGAGCCGTGATCCTGCAGTGGAAGCCTTCATGCAAGACTGGTTCCACCAAGTGGTTCTATGATGGCGTGTGCAACGACCCGCTTATCTTTGGAACTCTCTTGAAGCTAGGCAGTCCCCCCAACTTTACGACGCACAAGATACTCGTTTCCGAGTTCAATAACCTACTTGGACAAATCCGAGCTTCCGTTAGGTCAGTTAGCTGAGTCGGCTTTTGGACTGTTTCTAACACTGTTTGTCGACAGGTATGCCAACCTGTACATCACTGGATCGTATGTCAATGTTCGCTGGTTTGACAATGAAGAGTTCAAGTTCAGTGGAACATACGGCAAGTACCAGCTGAGCCAACGTTGAGCAGGGGTTGGGGTTGGGGTTAGGAGAATGACCTCGTCTTCATGTTATGTACGATAAGATTATCGGATGCATGTCATGTACTAGTAGGCGAAAGTTGTAACTGTATACCATGGGTGATCAACGTTAACTCTCAAGACAAGTGGTATGATACCCATGGAAGGTCAGTGCCTCATGATAACGACTAGCATTTACAATTGCTCCCCTCCAGTGAGGAGTACCCAATAGTCCCACAGATCCATGGTGATGGGTATAACTTGATAACCATCCTTCCAAGCACATGTGCGGAGCGTATTGTAAACCCTACATGACATCCTGGCCTATAGAGCATTGAGGTTCGTCTAGCACGGCAATCGTGATGGACTTGCTTCGCCAGCACTCTCGGCCCTGAGCTCAGCGATCGACATCGATCACCTGTTGGATGTACGTATTGTAGACGCACTTTGAACTGCCCTTTACTCATGTTACCTACCAAGCGTCCAAGTTCTGGCCACAGATCGTTCCACAGACACGCGTCCAGACTCCAGATGCGGCGTAACGCGTGACGACATGCTTCGTCACACTATAAACGCGTCGCGTACGGACATTTCCGCTTCCCATCTCTCGTGCGAACACTCCCACAACAATGCCCCCGAAACGCAAAGCCACGGATGGCGATAGCGCGTCCAGTTCCAAAAAGCAGCGCAGCCTCGCCCAGAGCGACGCCCAAGCGCTCGTGAAGGCGATCCTCGCCCAACCAGATACGTACCCGATCCTGGACGACGATGACGACGTGCGTCGCAAGCTCGTCAAGCTCGCGCGGTACGCGAGAGATCTCGAGGGGGAGTTGCAGTCTGCTTCCCAGGCACAAGCTGGTCCGGCGCCAAAGACGATGGCGCCCGAGCAACTCGCAGCCGCAGTTGAAAAACTGCGCAAGTCTGCCAACAGCGGGATAAGGAAGCAGATGTCGGTGAGTCGCTCCCGTGCTTTGGGCACATGACTGACGTCTGACGCTTTGTGGCGCAATGTATCAGTGGAAACCCTCGTGCACGACTGGTTCTGCCAAGTGGTGTTATGACGGCGTGTGCACGGATCCGCTCGTGTTTGGGACCCTTCTGAGGCTGGACGGACCCCCTAAGTGGAAGATGCACAAGATACCTGTCGCCGGGTTCAATGACCTGCTTGGACACATCCAAGGTTCTGCTAGGTCAGTTAGGTCTCATCAAGCGTCAACGCAATGTCCGTCACTGATTGCCTACAGGTACAGCCACCTATACATCACCGGCTCGCATGTCAATGTTCGCTGGTCCGACTCCGGAGAGTTCAAGTTCAGTGGAACGTATGGCAAGTAGCAACCGCGCCAAAGTTCATTCGGGATTGGGAGTATAGAATGCTAAAATGACCCCGTCTCGACATTGCTTTCGACTACTACTACATGGATCTGGTAATCTCATTGTACATACATTATGGATGGTACTATAACGTGCGTTCAATTCAGCAATAGTTGCTCGGCTCTCAAGACAATTGGTATGATGCCTAATAGATGAGTCAGTGCCCCCTCCCAGACTGGCGCATACAAGTACTCGCCTCCAGTTGGGAGTACCCAAGGATGGTGTCCACAGACGCGTAAAAAGGCGTCGATGAACCCATGGTGCGATGTGATGGATATAACTGAAAAAGCCGTCCTTCGGTGTGTCGTGGCTCACAGAGACAACGCTCGGGACGTACATTGCTCCTCATCGTTGTCAAATACCATGTCCAACACTTTCTTGGCACGGACATCAAGCTCTTCCGGCGTTTCTCGGATCTCGGGGTCCCAGGTTACATCCTCTTCAGTAAACCCTTCCTCGAACAGATAATCCGGAAAGTCGCTCGCGATCTCCGACTTCTTGCGTCTCTTGTCGCACATCGACACACCGTTCTTTTCGCGAATGTTCTAGAATTACAAAGTTGAGAACGAAAACGCCGATCAAATCCCGCAGAGGAACCCGCCTCTACGATGGTAGTCTTCAGACCGGGCTGGAGGACACCCTCGAACGTGATCTGGTTAGTCTTGATCGCGCGACGCATAGGGCTGGTATACAGCTTCTCCGGAAGTGGTATCCCGTACTCGAGTTCCGTCTTCCACGCTTGAGTGGCACTCTGTGCCTGCTCCACGCCCAGCTTGGTGAGCTCAGGATCGGCTGTGATCGGTATTGAACCCAGGCTAAGCTCAGACGATGAGACATGACGCGCGTAGTGTCTACTCACGTCCCCATACAAGCTCTCCGTTGCCGGTTAGTCTGCCCCAGCTGGTACAACATCGGTTTGTAAGAACGCGGTACAACCAATCCATGATCAAGAGGCTTGCCTCATCCATTCCTAAGGAACCGCGTCAGTCGAAGATCCTACTCGGTCAAATCGCGGGCACGGTGATGGTGAGACATGCCTTTACAGTGTACTTTTGCATCGCGACGTTATCTAACGGTAATCATTTACTCTGAGACTAGACCAGCCACAAATTCAGGTAGGGAACGTACGGTATCCCTCGCCATGCCTCCCGAGAAAGATGACCTTGTACTGCGTCCCGGTTGGTGCACTCGCGTTGCGTCGCTCAATTTCGCCTTTAAATTTCACCCAGCGGTCGTTGCTATCGTCTTTTAGCCCGAAACGAGGGGGTATCTGGAACAAAATTGAGTTCTGTGAACATCCTTAACGGGACTTGGGCGAGGCTTACTGCCTGCGATAGCGAGGGTGGACAGATTGGATCGACATATAAGTGCATGTACAACATTCCAGGGGGGAATACGAACTAAATCCTCTGTTGATTCGGGATCGTCTTGAAGGAAGAGCCCACGTAGTGTCTGGTGCGGAAAAGAAGGGGTAAGTGGACTATCAGTCCAGGGGCGTCAAAACTGATCTGCACGGACCGTGAAACGTCGAGTGCCCATGAATGATCTCACACGCAACCTTTGAAGTCGGACCGGCTTCGTCGCAACTAGTATTCGGCCTGCTAGATTTAGGGGAGGAGACCAGCTTGTTGACCGCAGATCCTTCAGATAGAGAGATGCGAACACTCCACACGAGTGGGGTTGTGTAAAACAGCAAGTCCTCATTGGTGGGGGTTAGATAGGTCCATAGACCTTGCGTAAGATCAGGTCCGAAGTTGCGGTCTGGCCATATCAACACCACCCGGTAAGATCTGACTAGCTAGCTGTGTAGTAATATTATGTATGCTGAGCCGTTCAATTGACTTTTCGTCTAGACAATAATCCGGGTCGTAAGAAAACGTCGTAGAGAGGCAACTCATCACGGGGCCAGGCATACACCGTTCGCACGATGAACTTGTCGCAAATAACTCTCTAAGTGCACCGGGCTTTATTGATCAGTGCAGTCCAAATAACGATTGCGCCCGATCCATCACCGGACGACCTGATACAGTGTGGGGGAGCGAATGCGAGAATTGCAGCGTGCTCCGTGAGTGTCGTAGGATCTCAGCTGCAGGAAGCATGCCCACGGCGGTCATCGGATCGGGAGACGTTGCGGTTGGGATAAAGTTTGCGATCATATCTGGAAAGATACGGTCGTCACAGGGATCCAACCAAAGAAATCTATTGTTCATTATATAGCCAGTTGACGTTGACGCCCGGAATTTGGAAAATGTCTTTTTCAAACGACTAAATGGGACTTTCTGGGTGTCGATTCATATGGTCACCTGAGGGACATCCTATAGGTACTGGCGAAAGCTTGGAGCTCGATCTGAAGAGTCGGGAGGCGGGGTGAGCTGACTGTCAGTTATTACTGTTTCACCGTGTCGGCGATGGGGAGGTGGCCATGTTTCACAACGAGCTGGTAACTCGGATATCGTCGCAGAGGCGTCGAAGTTACCGATCACGATCAAAGCTGCAAACTTCGAGTCGTTCTCCGTTTGGGATGCTCTAGACAATAATGGACTCGGTACTGCTAGTCGCCGATTGAAGTTCGCGACGAGTCCGGCGAGAAGTCAAGTTGTGAAGCGTTCTTCTGCAAGAAGGTAAACGTTGTCGAAACACTGCTGTCCAATGGGATAATACAGAGTACCTTGCACTCGAAACGCGCAAATCCTGAAGGCGTCCGCGCTCAGAGACCCTCCTCCAGGTCGGAACCTCATGATGACTGCAACACAGTACTTCTGTGTGTTCTTTTGACCGAGGACGCCTTGGGGGAGAGAGGAGCTACGCGCGGCGTTATGGAACGCCCCAGGCTGGGGCTTCTGCCTGAAGCACACTGTGAGTTCTAGTAGAACTTCTACTGGCGCTGTCGTGGGGACGTGCCTTGGTCAATTACAGTGATCCGCGGTCTTCACGTGTCACAACTGCCAGTGACCGCAGTCCCTTATTACCATTATCGTGGCTCGGTGCAGTGTTGACTTCTCACCCGCAAGAAAGGCTCTTCATTACTCTGGATGGAAGCGATCTAAATACATTTTTACTTTTAATTCTTTAATTGTACTATGCTTACTAGTATTTAGTTTTAGTTGTGCATTCGATGGGGGAGATAACGAGAAGAGTCTGGCGCTCAGGAACTGGGCAAGGGACGGACTTTGTGGGAAGCTTGTTTATGTCGTTGTGAATTGCGGGGCTAAAGGGACCCTAGTTTTGTTCCGGGTTGCAGAATCGAAGTTAATTTGGTTGGAACGGGTTTCTCGGCATCCGATTTCAATCGGAGCCACGTCTACCAATAGCCTTTGTGGAGTTTGACTACATGCTATGAGCGTGGTATGTATCTATTGTTTTCCTGACTTGCGGTTTTCTAACGGGTCTCGCGCGGTCTGCTAGAAGTTGCCTGCTACAGAATACCCTTGTGCCTCGCCGGGGACCGGCGGAATCGCCAGTATGAGTGCCATCTGTCAAACACCGCGCCGCGCTCACGACTCCATGGCGTTAAGAACTCATCTCCAAGTACAAGATCCGGCTTTGGGTAGAAGCATACTGTGAATAGTAGCACATGAGCGCCCACTGCTACCAGTGGGCTCGTGATACGTCTCTATCGGAGGCTTGATACGCCCAGTGAAGCGGCAAAAACAACGTCGCAACATTAATATCATGGCGTATACATATAGGTCGACTTGGCCTCTCTTTGCTTCGTCTTGCACCCTGATACAGTGTTCAGGATGAAGTTACAGAACCTTGCGACACTAGCTGCGCTCGTCCCATATGCATTGGGGTTCTCCAACCTAGCGGACTTCCCAGAATACGGTTCGCTCGCGGGCTTGTCTCCAGAAGAGCTCCAGACTGTAATGGAGAACTTTGATGACATGCCCGGAGCACAACCACTCCCACCTCCCATCAGTTACACAGGTCCCAAGCTGGTGAACGACGCGGAACATCCATTCAAACCTCTTCGCCGGGGTGACATTCGTGGTCCCTGCCCTGGATTGAATACGCTGGCTTCTCACGGAGTACGTGATCAAAAACATTGTGATGGGAATTACTCGTGAACATTTTCGTTTGCCAAGTATCTCAACCGTCGTGGCGTGGTCACTCCCGCTGAGATTATCACAGCCGTTCAAGAAGGTTTGTGGCATTGCGGCACGGACTTCTTTTCCAGATTCTGATCTGAAATCCACAGGCTACAACTTGGGGTATCACTTCGCTGGGTTCCTTTGTTTTTCGGCATGTCTAAATATATTCCGTCATATCTTTTCCCTCCTGACCACTGCATGACGTTGGAAACGATACAGGCATTTATCCTTGATGGGAACCATCTGACCAACTTGATGAGCCTTGGCAAAAATACGACAACAAACAATCACTTCACTCCTGGGATTAACACCCACGGTACCTTTGAAGGTAGAGTCATTTCGCCTTTCCCATGACGACAAATGTACATGGTCCTTCCGATAACGATGCGCTTATCATTGATGTCGACTTTCAACTCTAGGTGATGGTAGCATAACACGTCAAGACATTTATTTCGGCAACAGTTTCCTCTTCAAGGAATCCTTGTTCGAAGTGGTAGGTCAAAGTTTCCACACATGTCCACGTTTCTCATCTCTTTTACAGCTCGAACATGCAGCCCACGAGGTCGGACATGGACTCGTCACTGTCGAAGCTGCAGCCTTAAACAGGGCGCTCCGCGTCAACGACTCTATCGCGCGCAACCCACAATTTGTCTATGAAACCCCCCGTTTCCTAGGCGCCACCGCGGAATCGGCCTTCATGATCGCTATGTTCAGGAGCAACCAGACGCCGCATACGACACACCCCCTTACGTTGAATGAAGCGCGGCATTTCTTCGATCTGCACAGGCTCCCTGAGGGGTTCCATCGTCGTCAAGCCCCGTTTGACTTCCCTCAGATCCGAGCCTTGACGTACACTATAATAGATTTAGTCGGGATCAAGCCTGGTCATACCGAAGGTGTGAACAACTATGTGGTAAACCCAGAGGACCCTGTGACAGTACGTCGGTCTCGCTGGTCCAACGTGTTGCCCTATCGTACTCACATTTCTTAGTTCTGTTATTTCTACCAGAAGCAGGTTAACCTGACTGCTCAGCTGTACCCGAACCCGCCGCCTAAGCTCAAAGCCGCGATCAAGGCAAACTTGAACACGTACTACCACACGCTGGGAGACTCGTCGTGCCAGCAGCTTTTCCCGTTTGGACGGTGAGAAAAAGCGGGAGCAAAAGAAGTTACAAATGATCCGCTTGATGTGGACTACTGTGCTTCACTGATAGGATTGTATTACGATATTTTGGAGTAGGTGTCCGACCATGTATGGAGTGATTTTGTTTCCCCATGACCAAGGCTGCTAAGCCTGACTTTCGCGCGCGTTCTGGCGTGAGGCTACCGCCACATCCGGAAGGATCCGCATGCACTCCCAGTACTGCTCCGAGTCAGTGAATACTCTTGATGAGGTTTCAATCCAATTGTTTTATCGCACTCTCAAGTCCTGGACAGCTGATGACAACCGTCAATATTTGCCTCATTCCGAGGGCGCCAGTGGCTACTATTAGCCATCACCAAGTTCCAACGAGTGCACTGCACATGAGCCCACTCTCACAACAAACTCAAGCGACTCAAATTAGCCAAGGACCACTTCCTAACTCGGTTTCTAGTAGCGCTGTGAGCGCGAGAGGACCTCCACGTCTGTCTGGAATGCATCCGGTTGAGAGGTGGTTCGGTTCGTGCTTCGGAGCATGGTCCAGTTCACTCGTCCGTTCGTCTCAATGTCCCCCGCTGTTGCCCACGGCTGGTTTCCAAGCTGACGAATTATCCAGTTCACCCGTCAAACTTCTGCACCCAGAGCACATTCGTGGTCATTGTTCCAAACTGAACAGCTGACTTCTCATGGTCAGGGCGCCAGTAGTCAGGGACATAGTGATGGGAATCACTCATGAACGTGTTCGTTTGCCAAGTATCTCGCCCATCGTAGCGCGGAGATCATCATTGCTGTACAAGAACGTTTGTACATCGTGGCACAGCGACAAAAATCCTCGTCCACATTCTGATTCGAAAACTCACAGGCTTCGACGTGGGATACCAATTCGTTCCTCGCTAATTCGGTATGGCCGAACACTTCGTGGGATCGATTTCTGTTCTACTCAGTGGATGGGCGTTGGGTGGGAACAGCCTTACCAACACGATGAGCATTGGGAAGGATATAGTGTCCTCACTCCTGGGATTCGCACCCACGGTACCTGAAAGGTATGTGCCGTAGCTTCCCCATGGTGACTTTAAATATCCAGGGTCCTTCTGATGACGATGCGCTGATCACTGATAAGTCGGAGTCGGAGTCGACTTTTACTTACTAAGCTGTTTGCAAAGCGATGCGGAAAACGCATTTTGAAAATTCGACTCTCGGAAGCTGCCGGGGTAGGACCCTGAATGCACTGTAACTTGTTTGTGTGCGACTGTGACCTGTGACTGCTGCCTCCTGTCCACACCATGCCCCCATCGTCGCGACATGACTTGTATTGGCACGGGTGACGGGTGGAGGGGAGGGCAAGCAGCGTAACGGGCAATTTGCCCACTGAGATGTGTTCGGGGTCCTACGCCGGCAGCTTCCGAGAGTCGAATTCTCAAAGCGCACCACTTTGCAAACGGCTGTAACATCAACGTAACACGTGAAAAATGCTTGTTTCGGTGGCGATTCACCTCATTCTCAGGTCCTCGTTTGATATGGTAGGTACCAGTTTCCACCCATATCTACGTTCCCATCTCTTTCACGGCTCGGCTTTGCCACCGACTAGGTTTCCTCAACCGTCAAGCCTTAGGCCTCAGCCCCAGACAGGGCACTCCATGTTAACGACTTAATTGCACGGCGGCGGCCCGCCTCTTTCTTTTGATACCCACTGTTATTGGGCGTCCTTGCATGTTCAGGAGCGACCTGACGGCGGATGCGACGCTTCCTGCCTACGCCCTCCAGATCAACATCGTGAATGACGATTATGCCACTTGGTCGGTGATACTGAAGGCGTGGGCAATGGACGATCCAGAAGCCGATGCGAACGTAAGTTTGTCTCCCTGGCGGGCGCAACGCGTGCCGGTCCATTGTGCTGAATGTTTTCCCGGTTCTGCTATTTTTACCAGAAACAAGAACGAGTCATGCTGACTCTCAACCAGCCCAGCCTCCGGACCTCGAAGCTGTGATCAAGGCCAACTTGACCACGTACTGCCACAAACTGAGAGATTCGTGTCGTCCGCAACTTGAACCATTCCCATGTGGGCGGTGAGGGAGACCAAATCGGAACGGGAGCGACGGACGAGGATAGTTGTCCTACCTAATGATCACTGAGCTTGGGTCTCTGTACTTTTGTACTGGTTTCTTGGCATTAATGTATTCGACTACTTGGACACCTAGGCCTGGAGCTTTGAAGGCCTGGCCAACGAAAAGTTGCATTGCGGTATCCAAAAGGTGGTGCTTCTGAACGCCACCATTGCAGCCGTACATTACGTCAGAAACTCATCGTGGCGACAATGTTCTTCTGACGCGAGTCGAACACCAAATAGCTGATCTCTGGTATCTGCACACCATCATCTAAGTATGGTGCCGCTACGTAAGGTCCAACTGACAAAGTAGCAATCATTGATCAGTCAATCTGTGCGACACCTCGCATGTCCTGGGACTCCAAAGTGAGTCACTGGCACGGCTGTGGTTCTGGCAAACATGGTGCCATAACTAACATAGTACCAATCAGTCGAGTTGAATCTGTACAATAAAAATTCTAGGACACCAGTGTTCATAGCTACCACAGCTCCACCTTTCATGGATTTCCAGTTGTGGCTTTCCAAGAGCACCGCTTTGAACACTACTGGCAGAGTGCGTTATATGTCCATGTGATATGACAACAAACTGATGAAACTGCCTTCGGGTTGGCCGAAGATAGAACTGCACCTCTTTGCTCGGTTTTGGTATAGGAACAAGCTCTATTCTTAGGTGGGTGTATGTCGGTGAGAGCAAAGGGGAGATGGGATACAGGACAACAGCCCAATCTTTGCGTACATCTCAAGAAACGGACGTCCGTTGGGGGGTCTCGTGTACTGCAATCCGATGACATGTGGATATGGCTCTCGTCCGCACCGGAAGCAAACCATGCTCCTCCAGTTTTCTCGCCTCTGCAACCTAAGCCGACTCCTGAACACAGGTGTTCCTTGGGTATTGGTGACCGATGTGGTCATCATCATCACATTTTGTTCTTCCCAACTCACTCTTCATACCAGTCTTCGAGATGAAGTTCCAAAACCTCGCAATCACCTCTGCGCTCGTCCCATGCGCGTTGGCGTTCCCCCACTTAGCGAACTACCCGAGATACCGTTCGCTCGCGGGTTTGTCCGAAGAGGAGGTCCGATATGTAGCACGCCAGTTCGACCAGTACGACAGCTATCCCGGTCCACAACCTCTCCCGCCTCCAATCAATTACACGGGCCCCATGTTGGTCAATGACGCGGACCACCCGTTTGAGCCTCTTCAGCCGGGTGACATTCGTGGTCCCTGCCCGGGATTGAACACCCTGGCGTCTCACGGAGTAAGTGATAGGATTTAAATAATGTCAATGGAACTCATGAATATGGTTCTCTTGCAGTATATCAACCGTAACGGTGTGGTGACTCCTGCTGATATCATCACCGCTGTCCAAGAAGGTACGTAGATCATGGCGGAAACCTTCTCATGATTCTGACCTGGAATATGTAGGCTTCAACATGGGATTCCAATTCGCTTCGTTCCTCTGTTATTCGGTGTGTCCATATGCATTTCGCTATCTTGTTTTCCTTCTGACAGATCGATAATGTTGGAAATGGGATAGGCATTTATTACCGACGGCAACCATCTAACCAACATGATGACCATTGGTTCAAACACGACTGTCAACTCTCAACTGGTGACTGGGATTGACACCCACGGCCACTTTGAAGGTATTTGTCTACCTCCTTAGGCCTCATAATGACCATGTGCTGATCCCCGACGTCACTTTAGGTGATGCTAGCATAACACGTCAAGATGCTTACTTGGGTGACGCTATCACCTTCGACCCGTCCCTGTTCGACGTGGTGGGTACAAGTCATTACTTGTATTTCAAGTTATATCGCTCATCCCTTTCGCAGCTCTCCTCTGCCGCCAACAGTATCGGGGGTGGCAATATCACCGTTGAAGCCGCAGCGTATGACAGAGCATCCCGCGTCAACAACTCCATTGCAAACAACCCAGAATTCTTCTACGAGACACCCCGTTTCCTAGGTGCCACAGCGGAATCGGGCTTCATGCTCGCCATGTTTGCGTCCAACCAGACGGCAGATACTTCAATCCCCGTTACCGTGGACGAGGCGAACTACTTCTTCAATATGCACATGTTCCCCGACGGGTTCTATCGTCGCCAGGCACCATATGACTTCCCTGAGCTCGTACCCTTAACGAACACCTTGATCGAGATGGTGGGCGCGCAGCCGGGTACCAACAACGGCGTGAACAACTATGTTGTGAACACAATGGACGATGCGAGCGTACGTCTTCTCGCTGATCGGTCCATCATGACCATGCTGATTCCTTTCTCAGTTCTGTCTCTTCTACCAGAAGCAGGTCAACCTGACTGCTCAGCTGTACCCCAACCCGACTGGGGATCTCAAACAAGCGATCAAGATCAATTTGAACACGTACTACCAGGCGCTCGCAAACTCGTCCTGCCCGCAGCTTTTCCCTTACGGGATGTAAGGAAGACCAAATTGGTGTGAGAGCAGCGGAGAGGTTGAAAATTCAACAACTTAATAGATGTGCAAGATTCCTAATTTATGGATAATAGATCTTAGTTCTGTCTTGTTGTCTATGTAATGAACGCTGGTTGTGATTAATTCATCCAATAACGTGTGAGGAGTCGATCGTGCGGCAGAGGGAAATCGTGAACAACCGCGCGCGATTCTGACCAGCCAAGGTTTTCGCATGGAGAGATATGTCCATGGATCGAGTGAGATGGCCCTGGATCACGCTGATATGTAATCTCATGTGGCAAACCAAATGTCGGGGGGCTTTAAGTAACGATATTGTTATGCTCCCAGAAACATTTTTGGCTGAGCTCGTCATCTGAATGGCAAACGAAGTAGTCTTCATCATAAAGCCAGACTTGGGACAAGTAGTAGTACTAGTAGTACATATTGCCAGTGTTGCCGACTTACCCTTAGCCGGGCCAGACCGAGACCTAGGGCCGGACCGAGCCGGGTTATCACGGAGTCCCGGGCTTGAGCATTAGAGAGAAGACATGGCCCATTAGCACCTACACAAACACGTATGCATACACAGTCGGTCGTATCTGCCAGTGTGTGTGCACACGGGCAAGGGTACACACACTTTCGAACGCCTCTCATCGCGTCCACCCGTGACCCCATGCTTTTAATTGTTCCCCTATGCCTCGCCCATGTCGACGAACGAACCCCACCACTGCCATTGTTGTTGGCGCGCAAACATCAATTCTGGCATACTTTTGCTCGTTTCCCACGGGCCCTCCAGAGGTTACTGCTACAGAATATCTTATACCTCACTAGGGATCGGTGACATCGACGTAGTACGAGAGCTTTTTCCTGCCACTCTGCCAAACGTCGTGCCAACTCAACATGCCATTAAATGGTGTCACGAGAACAGCCATTTTCTGATCCCGAACTACGAGACTCTGCTTTGAGCTAGAAGAATACTCTGATACACGGGCGGTGTTTTGCTATGTCGTCATCGGAGGTGCGTGTCCGATGTGGTGAAGGCCCAAAATGACGTTGCAGCATTATCCATGACTTATATGTATGTCGATTTCCCTCGTGTATCGATTTGCCTTGCACTCTGATTATGTACTCAGGACGAGGTTACTACAGAATCTTGCGACACTGGTTGCGCTCGTCCCTTCAACAAAACCGCTTTGCTGATGAATGCTCTTGTCGAGTTTTCAATGTGCTTGTCGATTGCTGCCCGCGATGGCTAAACAACCACATTGTGCATGAGCCACCGCAGCTCGCACCTTTATACCACCCTCAGGCTCTCACAAAAAAATTAAGCGACCAACCTCCCAACTCGGGTCTAGCGCTGTGCGCGCGGGAGGATCTCCAAGTTTGTCTGAAAAGCGCCCGGCTGTGAAACGGTTCGGCTTGGTTTGTGCTTACCGGTAATTCGGAGCGTGGTCCAGTTCACTCGTCCGTTAGTCTCAATATTCCCCACTGTTGCCCACGACTGGTTTCCACTGGCGAATGATCGGTCATCCCGCCCACCCATTCAAACCCCTGTATCTAGGAAACGTTGGCAGTCCTTGCCCAAAACTGAACAGCCTGACTTCTCACGTGGGGTGTAATCAGGTACATTATGATGGGAGTTACTCATGAACGTGTTCATTTGCTAAGCATCCCGACCATCTTGGTACGAAGATTTTCCTTGCTGTGCAAGGAGGTCTGTACATCGTGGCACAGTGACAAATGTGCTCCTTCACACTCGGATCCGACAACTCACAGGCTTCAACATGGGATATCAATCCGTTCCTTGTTAATTCGGTATGGCCGAACATTTCGTGGGATCGATTTCTGTTCTACTCCATGGATGGGCGTTGGGTGGGAATAGCCTTACCAACACGATGGGCATTGGTAGGGCTACGCTGTCTTCACACCTGAGATTAACATCCACTGTACCACAGCTTCCTCTATGATGGAAACAAATATCCAGGGTCCTGATGGCGATGCACTGATCGCGGATATCGAGTTTTGCTTGTCTCTAGTAATATTATACATAATACTACTACATAACGTAATACGCGGAGACGCTTGTTCCAATATGACGAACTCCATTTTCAGGAAGAGTCCTTGTTTGGTATGGTGGATACTGTACGGTACATGTCTCCGTGTTCCCATGCCTCCACGCATATCTACGTTTCATTTCTTTCACACTTCGTCTGTCAGCCAGGTCGGAGATAGGCTTTCTCGTCACCTGCACATGTACACCAAAGAATTCTATCGCTGTCAGGTCCCACACGTCCTTCCGAACTAATGCCGTGAATGACAAATATTCGACTTGGTCGGCGATACTGAAGGCATGGGTGAAATGAATCCCGAGCGCGATGGGAACGTACGTTACTCAAAACGAGTCACCCGCGGCCTCTTCAAGTTACCAGAAGCTGCGGTCACGGCCAACTTGAACACGTATTTGTACGCACTTCGGGACCCCTCCTGCCCGCAACCTTTCCCATATGATAGAGCAGAGTAACGAACGAGGGTACAAGTGTCCCAGTATGCTGTGGATCCATATAAGTCGGTTTCTTGGTAAATATTGGAAGTCGATATGACAGTTTATTTCGGTCGATACCCAGAAAGGTGAAGCTTAAGGTGGAGCTTAAGCAGATATTGATGTCCGAAATGTGCGGTGCCATTTACGTGAGAAACAACTATGTACAAGGATAAAATAGAATTTACCATTTTTTCGGCAAGAAAACTTGAAATTCGTTTGGAGGTCCAGACGTACGCACATTTCTGATGTCTATGCTCGCGCACAAACATAGCCTACGATCTTTTTGTTTGTCCAAACTTGAAGTGTTAACCTGGTACAAACCTCGCTTAGATACCAAGTTTGTTCCCACGTTTAACTATGTTGTGCGCGAGCAAAGACATCGGAAGTTAACAATGTGTGCACGTCGGGACCTCCATCAGGACCAACACCCTAGCACTATAATGTCTTGTAAGGTATTACAAGGGCTTATAATCAACTTATCATTTAATATATATATATATTATAATATATTATAAGGCATTATAGCGCTAGGGTGGTGGTCCTGATGCTCCAAACAAACTTCAAATTTTCTCGACTAAAAAATGGTAAATTCTATTTCATTTTGCGATTCAAACTTAGATAAACATTGATGCAGCCAGTATATAGCCCATGATGCATGATGCATGATGGTTCAACCTACCATTCATAGGTTGATGACCTTCCAAGACACCGCCTTCAACATAACTGTAAGCCTAGTACTGAGCATCAATCGCCTCCAGCTTGTACGCCCACGTTCCACCCACGTGTAACAGCAAAGTGACAAAACTCGTCTTCAGGTTAGCCGGGAATGGAACTCCTGACTTAGTTTTGGTGGGGGAACAAACCTTATTGTCAAGTGAGTGTATGTCGGTGAGAGCGAAAGAGAGATGGAGGATACATGACAACGGCCCAATCACGCCTGAATCTCAAGAAACGGACGTCCGCGGGGAAACCCGTGTACCACAATGACGATGACGTGCGAGTATGGCTGCCTCATCTGCACGGGAGACAAACCAAACACCTCCGGTTTTTCTCGTCCTGCAGCAGAATCTGACCCCTGAACTCATTCCTTGAGTATATAAGGTGCATCGGTGGCCGCTTTGCCCATCATCACCTTTACATCTCCCAACTCACTGCTCATTACAGCCTTCGAGATGAAGTTCCAAAACCTCGTCATACCCATTGCGCTCATCCGATGTGCATTGGCGTTCCCTCACCTCGCGAACTACCCGAGATACCGTTCGCTTGCGGGTTTGTCTCAAGACGAGGTCCGATATGTAGCCCGTCAGTATGGTGGCTATCCCGGCCCACAACCTCTCCCTCCTCCAATCAATTACACAGGCCCCATGTTGGTCAACGACGCGGACCACCCGTTTGAGGCTCTTCAGCAGGGTGACATTCGTGGTCCCTGCCCGGGATTGAACACCCTGGCGTCTCATGGAGTAAGTGATAAGATTTAAATAATGTCAATGGAACTCATGAATATGACTCTCTTGCAGTATATCAACCGTAACGGTGTGGTGACTCCTGCTGATATCATCACCGCTGTCCAAGAAGGTACGTAGATCATCGAACAGAGATGCTCGCGATTCCGACCTAAAACACGCAGGCTTCAACATGGGATACCAATTCGCCTCGTTCCTCTGTTATTCGGTATGTCCAAATACATTTTGTCATGTCAGGTTTCTTCCTGACCGATGAATGATGTTGGAAATGGGACAGGCATTTCTTACCGACGGGAACCATCTGACCAACATGATGACCATTGGTTCCAACACGACGGTCAACTCTCAACTTGTAACTGGGATTGACACCCACGGCCACTTCGAAGGTGCAGTTTGTCCACCATTCAGGGTCTTGATAATCATGTGCTGATCACCTCTATCGCTCTGATTCTAGGTGATGCTAGCATAACACGTATGGACGCTTATTTCGGTGACGCTATCAGTTTCAACCAGACTGCGTTCGATACAGTGGGTACAAGTTATCACCTGCATTTATATCACTCACCCTTTTCTAGCTCTCCTATGCTGCCAACGCTGTTGGGGGTGGCAATATCACTCTTCAAGCTGCAGTCCTTGACAGAGCCATACGTGTCAATTACTCTATCGAAAACAACCCAGAATTTTTCTACGAGACGCCCCGGATCGTCGGTGCCACCGCGGAGTCGGGCTTTATGCTAGCCATGTTTGCGTCCAATCAGACTGCGGATACATCCATTCCCGTTACGGTGGAGGAAGCAAACCACTTCTTTAACCTACACATGTTCCCCGACAACTTCTATCGTCGCCAGGCTCCATACGAGTTCCCCATCGTCCAATCCTTGACCAACACCCTACTCGGCATGGTCGGCGTGCAGCCAGGTTCAAACAACGGCGTGAACAACTATATCGTGAACCCAGCGGATGACGAGACTGTACGTTCCTCTCGCTGGTCCAGCACATCGATTCATAGTGCTGATCCTTTTCTCAGTTCTGCCTGTTCTACCAGAAACAGGTCAACTTGACCGCTCAGATCTACCCCAACCCGCCTGCCGATCTCGAAGCCGCGATCAAGGTCAACTTGAACACGTACTACCAGGCTCTCGGAAACTCGTCCTGCCCGCAACTTTTCCCCTACGGGATGTAAGAAAGAGCAAATCAGAGAAGGAACGGCGGAAGCATTTTGTTCCTTCATACTTGATTTAAGATTATTAGACGAATGGTCTGTCTCAATGCTTGGTCGACGGACTCTACTGCAAAATATTGTTGTGTTTGTATACTTAAACCTTATCTCTTTCACCCTAGCCATGTTGTCTATGTAACCAATGCTTCCCGCGACCGATTGATCCATCTCGTGCGTGAGAGCTTGAGGTGTCGCTACGCTTGTATAGCAAATGGTACATCAATCCGCGTATTCGCCATGCACAAGTCTGAACAGTTCAAGATATTTGCGTGGAGGGCACAGTCATGGATCGAGTCAGCTCGCCCTAGGTCATGGAGTGAAGGCAGCCCAACAAACCGAAGATTTAGAGTATATTAGTTCGCTTCGATTATCGGAAGACAGGTCAGCTCACAAGTGACGTTCAAACCATAGTTTCCCAAACACTCGACGTTCGCACACAGTGCACATTCGTTGTTCTGGATTGCTACAATCGAGAGGCAGGTTGTAAGCTAGTCTGACTCAGGGAAAAGTTGGGCACAGGATGGATTGCACAGCAGCCGACAGTCCGTGTTCGAATTGTCTTGATCGCGTCTCCGTCTCTGAGCTCGGCAGTTTGGTTTTGGTACAGTTAAGCCGCCAAGTTGACCTGTTTCTGGCAAAGGACTAAAAAAGGCATCGGCACGATGAAGCGGCGCATTGGATTTACCATACAAACGTACGCTCGCCGCTCGCATCGTCCACTGGATCCATCCGCAGTGATCAGCGCATGGTGATCATAGAGACCAACTCGAGTGAGCGCGGAATTGGTAAGTTAGTAATCTACGACTCGGATCATATCTGAACCAATGGTCATTGCGGGTCAGACGGTCCCCATCGGTGATAAACGCCTATCTCATCTTTGGCACAGTTCATCTGTCAGAAGGAGAAACGATGCCCTTGAATATACCGCATAAGTGGGGAACGTGGCATATTAGTGTTCAGATTATACTCTGGACGGGGATCTTTGAGCGACGATCTACACGCCTTCTTGCACAGCGTGATGATATCAGCGCCCTAACTGCAAGAGAACCATGTTCATGGGTAATCGATTAATCCTTGAGTAGCCAATATTTTTGGATCACTTACTCCATTGAAAGCAAAGTTGTTCGATCCGTCAACCCCGGCCAGGGCCATGACGTCACCCGCGTGAAGGGACTCGAATGGTGGCCCGTGCCGTTCACCAACTTGCAACCCATGTAATTGACAGGCGGCGGTCATGGACTGGCACAATGCACATGTGGTAAGCGTAACAGGTATCGCGAGGTTTTGTAGCTGCGTCTCGAAGGTTGGTATCAGCAATGAGTTGGGACACAGTCTGATGATCAAAGTGACGGCGACCAATGTGATTATATACCCAAGGAATGCCTATGCCCAGGGTTGGAGTTGGGCTGCATAGGCGAGAAAACCGAAGAAACATGGTTCGTTTCCTTGGCGGATGAGTCAACCATACTCGCACGGCATCGTACTGCACGCGTGAGCTTCCCCATGGACGTCTGCCGTTTCTTCAAATATTATCGAGATCGTCCCATGGTACTGTATTCCCATCTGGACTTCCACATCACTCTCACCTGCATACATTCACCCGAAAATAAGGTTCATTCCTGCACTAAAACCGAGTGAGGGGGTGAGGTGTCGTTCCTATCCTCGGCTAACTCTTTGAAGGCAGTTTCATCCTTTTGTGGTCAGATGCCAGTGGATGTGGGACGTAGGACATACTCAGTAAAATCTGCGCGTCCGAGTCGTGGATGCACATGCGCATTTTGCTAGTGATGTAATAATACTAAAGTCCTCTTGACACTCCGCTGCCAATAGGTGAAAGCCCCAAATGCACAGTGGGTTGTGGAGTCCCGGGTTTAGTCGGTATCACACGGATTGACTGATTGGTACCATGTTTGTTAGATCATACACGCCATGGCCATTAGCAGCACCGTCAAAGCCATAGACATAGCAAATAGTGAAATCTGCCAGGTTGAGAGCTTTTTGTGCATTACTTTGAATCTATTCCCGTGTGGTACCTGAGCCGCGTCCGTCTCGAGACATGCTTGGCATGACCTACCATGAAAAAGGCATGGATTTATGTAGGGAACAGCAGTACTTGGGGTTTCTCGAAAGTCAGGAACTAGTTGTGGCCAGTAATTCGTTCGTGGAATATGAGCATATACCGATATCAGAATCGTCGAAGCAAGCTGACCTCAGGTAGTTCGGTTCACCTCGGATGCTTTTAGAATGTCACTTCCGGGCAAGTTTGCATTTATAAAACGGCAGGCAGCCTTCCCCGTGTTCCCCGGGGCACTGTAAATCCTTGAATCCTTTAGTTGACTGGATGCATACCAGGTGTTTCCGAATTTTAACTTCGAGAGTTCAGCAAAAGTCAGTTCATCTGCCCTGGATAATAACGAGCTGATTCGAAGTCAGCCGAATTCGTTTCAGCACGTTACGATTTATTTCGTTTCACATCAACATTATCCCCAACTTACAAATGGTCAGTTGTGCGTATTGCGTGAGTGCGCCAGCTTAGCAAATTGGCCAGGCTGCATCAGCACTCACATGTTATCACTCAGCCAATGCGTACTGTCGGCGGAGTTGGTGGCCACGCAGTGCGCAGTTTTCGGAGGAAACCCAGATGTTGTGAAAATCCGGGGCTTGAATTCGTGGGATCCAATGCCAAGCGTGTCCCGCGACGCCCGGAAAGCCACATGGTGGTGTTCGCACGGTAGGACAACTAGCCAATCTGGTGGTACCATGGTCTAGCCGACATAGTACCAACCAGTCAATCTGTGCGATACACAAGCCTGGGATTCCATCATCTGCTATTTTCATGACCACGGCTAGGTCCCGCCATCCGTGAATTTGCTGCCGTCAGGGGGAGTGCCAAGAGCACTTTGAACATTACTGGCGAAATCAACATGGACCACTCTGTTTTCATGCAGGAACGAACCCTATTCTTGGGTGAGTGTATGTCACGTTGAGAGCAAGGTGCAAAGTAGAGACGGAGATACAAAACAACTGGACGGTCCTGGTGACATCTGAAGAAATGGCAGGCGTTCATGAGGAAGCACGCATACTGCGATACGATGACGTGCGACTATGGTTGTCGCTGACTCACCCTCTAGGGAAACAAGTCGCACTCCTTTGGCTTTCACGTCCCTCCAGCGCTGGCCCGACCCCTGAGTACAGGAATCTCTTGGGTATATAAGATGCATCGGTGGTCGCCTTGGTCGTCACCACACTTCTCTCTCCCAACTCACTGTTCATACTAGCCTTCGAGATGAAGTTCCAAAGCTTCGCCGTACCCGTTGCGCTCGTCCAGTGTGCGCTGGCGTTCCCCCACCTCGCGAACTATCCGAGATACCGTTCGCTTGCGGGCTTGTCTGAAGAGGAGGTCCGATATGTAGCACGCCAGTACACCCAGTACGGTGGCTATTCTGGCCCACAACCCCTCCCCCCTCCAATCAGTTACACGGGCCCCATGTTGGTCAATGACGCGGCACACCCGTTCAAGGATATTCAGCCTGGTGACATTCGTGGACCTTGCCCAGGATTGAACACCCTTGCTTCTCATGGGGTAAGTGGTTAGAAATATTTGCGACAACATTGTTCTCAAACATGGTTCTCTTGCAGTATATCAACCGTAACGGTGTGGTGACTCCTGCTGATATCATCACCGCTGTCCAAGAAGGTACGTAGATCATGGTACGGAGATTCTCGTCCTTATTCTGACCTGAAACACGCAGGCTTCAACATGGGATATCACTTCGCCTCGTTCCTCTGTTATTCGGTATGTGTTTAGCCATGTCGGGGTTTCCTCCTGACCGATTGAATGCTGCTGAATAGGCGTTTGTTACCGACGGGAACCATCTGACCAACATGATGACGATTGGTTCAAACACGACTGTGAACTATCAACTTATCACTGGGATTGACACCCACGGTCACTTTGAAGGTACAATTTGTCTACTATCCTGGTCTTGACAGCCTAGCGCTGATCACGTTGTTGCTCTGACTCTAGGTGATGCTAGTATAACACGTATGGACGCTTATTTCGGTGATGCTATCAGTTTCAACCAGACTGCGTTCGATACAGTGGGTACAAGTTATCACCTGCATTTATATCACTCACCCTTTTCTAGCTCTCCTATGCTGCCAACGCTGTTGGGGGTGGCAATATCACTCTTCAAGCTGCAGTCCTTGACAGAGCCATACGTGTCAATTACTCTATCGAAAACAACCCAGAATTTTTCTACGAGACGCCCCGAATCGTCGGTGCCACCGCGGAATCGGCCTTTATGCTCGGAATGTTTGCATCCAACCAGACGTCGGATACGTCAATGCCCGTTACAGTGGATGAAGCGAACCACTTCTTCAATCTGCACATGTTCCCCGACAATTTCTATCGTCGCCAGGCCCCATTCGAGTTCCCCCTTCTCTCAGCCTTGACTAACACCATCCTCGAAATGGTCGGTGTGCCGCCGGGCTCAAACAATGGCGTGAACAACTACATTGTGAACACACAGGACGATGAGAGTGTACGTTTGTGTCGCTACCCAATCTGTTGACCCATCGTGCTGATTCGTTTCTCAGTTCTGCTTGTTCTACCAGAAACAGGTCGGCTTGACTGCTCAAATCTACCCCAACCCGACCGGCGATCTCAGAGAAGCGATCAAGACCAATTTGAACACATACTACCAGGCGCTCGGGAACTCGTCCTGCACGCAACTCTTCCCCTACGGGACGTAAGAAAGATTAGATTGGTGTGGGAGCGACGGAAAAGGTGTAAAATTTCTCACCCTCCTGTGTCTTGGTTGATACGTACAATGGCCTATCTCTTCGCTCGATCGATGGGTTCCATTGCAATGATTTTTATGTTGTTTATACAAAGATATCTCTCATGTTTGTCACTTTACCTATGTAACCAACGCTGGTCGTGAACCGCGATTGACCGATTCGTTTTGCGCGTGGCAGTTGTCTAGAGCTCTACTCAGAAAGGAATGACCACGGATCGTGTACGACTTGCAACACCGTTAGTATAAAGGGTAGCCGCCAAACCGAGTGATTTTTTAGTGCTCATATTTCAATGGACTTTAAAATATTTCGGTACATTTCTTAAAGTGATGAATTCAAGATGAATCAGTGGCAGTATTAATGAGATCATTGCGGTGGCAGGCTGTGACATTGTGCCACGTGTCCATATCTTTCCCGAGCCTTCGTGGCACTGTGGCAACATCTCCGAATGACCCTGAACTTATCAGCACCAGTTTACGCCACGAGGCCTCGGGTAACAGAGGCCAGCGCTCGCTGCTGTCAGGTGAAGCGAAGATAGCCACCCTCAGGAAATTTCCGTAAGGCTACTTAACACTAAGCGTGCCAACTGGTTTCAAGCTGCTTTACCTCGATTTACCAGTCTACGAGATCGCCTCTTCATGCGATCGGGTATATACATACGTGTCGGATTAGGAACGACTACATACCGACGTGGGAGTCCGAGGGAATCGGGATATATACTTGCTCAGCTGCTCTCAGTACTCAGTGATTTGCCATTGCTACTTGTTCTGCACGCTGTATGCAACTGACTTGTTCCCCGGCGCCGCTCAAAGAATCTGGCGATCAACAGGCTCTCTGCGGTAACTCCTTCAAGTATACGTGTCTTTCGGTCTCTCAGGGATGACAATACGAAACCGCTTCAGGTCAGTCAAGGATCATGGCAAACATCAATATTGGCATGTCCTCACTAGCACCCAGTCACTGAGGGCTCTTGCGGGTGGTGGTGATGACGTCGCATACTTACGGGCGGTGTCGTGCGTACGACGGCAAGGAAAGTATGTGATACTCACATACATGGGTCTAGTGACTATCTACTATCTCTGTTGCGCTTGGAGCCACGAAAATACTCAGAAAAGAAAGGTGAATGCATATTGGTAATCACCGAAGGGGAAGAAAAATATACATATACATGGCGAAGGCTGACGCTGGCCCACCACCGACTCTACTCCCTCTTCCCTAAAGGTCGGCCCCTGGCGTACACGGGTTTCCTTTGGGTCAATAAGACCATCGGTAATCAAATTGGTCTATCACTTTTGTTCATTCTATTGTAACTTCCAGTCCATTCTAGCGTTCGGGATGAAAATGCATAAACTCATCACACTAGCAGCACTTGTCCGATATGCGTTGGCGTTTCCCCACTTGAAGAACTTCCCGGAATATCGTTTGCTTGCAGGCTTGTCTCCACGATAATTACGAGCCGTAGCACGAACCTTTGATAGCACACCCGGTGTGCAACCTCTCCCAGTTCCCATCAATGATACGTCTGCAAATTTGGTGAATGTTCGTCCGAGTGACATTCATGATTCCTGCCCGAGCGGCGGGATTGAATACACCGTGACTGGCTTCCCATGGCATAAGTGATCAGAAATATTATCGATGAGATTGGCCATGAACATGGTTCTTTTGCGGTATCTCAACCGTAACGGCGTGGCTCCTGCTGAGATTATCACTGCTGTCTAAGGAGGTATGCGAAAACCATGTGTTTCCGTCGAGATTCTGATCTGAATCTGGCAGGTCTCAACATGGAATGCCTATGGGTACGCTACTTCAGTGACCAATACGCTGTGGGTTGATTACCTCTTCCTATTCTTGCAGGTTGTACCCCAAGTTCTTTGAAATCGATGCATTGGACTATCTCAGCACATGATCGATGGATGGATAGTGACTTGAACCGAAAGGGCTGACCCGTCGACCTCGGGCGTTGCAAAAGTGCGGTTTGCCCACTTCAGTTTGGAATCTCCTAGATCCCTCGCGCCCGGAACCGGCCTGAGGCTTAGTGTCCACGCCTTGACTCGGATCCGGGCTATGCGGGAGAAAAGTACGAACCGAAGAAGTAACTACAGCACACACATACATCCACTCATCAAAAATAATCGTGGTCCAGACCAAATGTCTTAAACTCACGGACACCGCCTGTTCTGGGACAACTTTATTTAACACGACCTTGTTGCCTCCGGTGTCTCGAATATTCCGATGGGCTGCATGCCAACATACCTTGACACCTGGAGGGCCCAAGGGCTTGCAAGTGTATTGGATGCATCAGCAATGTCTCTGCCCGCTGACCCCACGGATAATCGTAGGACGATCAGGCCCAACGAGTCAATCAGGGCTCATCCGCTTTGTGAACGCCCTCATCCAGTGGAACAAATTCCCAGTCCCTGTCGTAACTATTTCCGATCTACGCGCTTGAATGGGCCGAGACTCACTGACAGTGAGTACGTCCCTGATCATGGGTTTATGTATTCCCGGGAGTTCCCCACAACGGAAGTTCTTGGCCGGCATCGATGGATGTCATTCAAGTTGCCATACACCCTCCTATCCCGAAGAGGTTTCCAGAAAATTTACAGTCCTGTGTCATTGGTAAGCTAAGGTTTCTTGGACAGAAGCGAATGTTGTACCTCCGAGAGTACTAGGTTCCATCGCTCAGCCGGGAACGAGATCCGTCCCCGGAAGCGAAAAATACAGGAGGGTAATGCTGTAAAATGGTTCCTGTAAGACGATGATTGCATAAATGTTTCTGAATCCTCGGCCAATGAGAGGACTTACTTTACATAGTACACTTTGGCCGCTCACCAAACTGGCAGATGGGCTTGTCGTCAGGGAATTCTCTGGAACATGTCGAGGCTGTTGAACTCATCAGGTGTCTATACTTAGTACTAGTGCGTTGTCATTGACGTTATAGGAAGCCCGGATCTAACCAGACCAGTGCCTCAGTGAAGGAGCCGCTGCGACTTCCATCTGATGCGTGTGACCGACATAAGAACTGGGTCATGGTAAAGCCACGATCTATGAAAGTGGCGGTGACAGTGGGCCGTATTATTAGATCGGTATAATCGGCGTGGTAAACCGTTTCGAAACCTCCTACCAATCTAGTCGTGGCTATGACTCCACCAACCACTCAGCCGACAGAGTTGATCTGCAAAATTAGAACGCCAGCAAGTTATTTCGCGCCACTCACTCATTGGCTACGACGATGGCCTAATCGACATGGTGCCAACCAGTCAATCCGTGTAATACCTAATGGCCTAGTAATCCTGCCAATCTGTGTTCATGGTTATGGCCCCGTCTATGGATCTGTGGAAGGAGTATCAATGCCAATAGCACTTTGGACAGTGCTGGGAAAGTGCACATCAAAGAGGCGCAGCTTGTACGTTCCGATGCGCCACCTTGCCATCTGACAGCGGACTGATGAAACTGCCTTCGCGTTAGCCTGAGCCTACTCCTGACGATCTCGTCTTGTCACCAGTTGGCATTAAGCAATAACGTTACATTTCTGCCAGTGCACTGCGTACGGCAACAAGGAAAATGGTTGACCCTGCTGTGCCATGGACGGCGGGCTACTAACTATTGCCTTCGTCCTGTGGATACCACAAGGATGGAAACAGTGAGACTGCCACATCCTCAGAAGCAGAATGTAGGTGAGTCTGCAAGGTGGGAAGAGGAGGGAAAAGGCGGGGACACAGAATGATGGGACGATTTTGCAAACTAATCTGAGGAACAGGGAGTGGTCCGTAGCTGAAGCCCGAGCGCCGCGATACGATGATGTGCATGGTTGACTCAGGTACGCTAGGGGAACACTGCTCCTACGGATCCACCGCCTCTGCAGTCTGACTCGAGCCCGAGCACAGGTATTCCTGGGGTATATAAGATGTATCGGTGTCCACCGTGGTCATCATCACACTTCCTTCCAACTCACCGTTCAAGCCTACCTTTGAGATGAAGTTCCAAAGCCTCGCGATATTCACTGCGCTCGTCCAATGTGCATTGGCGTTCCCCCACCTCGCGAATTACCCAAGATATCGTTCGCTCGCGGGCTTGTCTCAGGACGAGGTCCGATATGTAGCACGCCAGTATGGTGGCTTCCCCGGCCCTCAACCTCTCCCACCGCCCATTAACTACACCGGTCCCATGTTGGTGAACGACGAGGACCACCCCTACGAGAATCTCCAGCCAGGTGACATTCGTGGTCCCTGCCCGGGACTGAACACTCTTGCTTCCCACGGAGTAAGTGGTCTGAATTGTTGGCGAGGGGATTGTTGGTGAACGTGGTTCCTTTACAGTATATTAACCGCAATGGTGTGGTGACCCCTGGTGAGATCATCACCGCCGTCCAAGAAGGTACGTAAATAAAGGCAGCAGACTTCGTCATGACTCTGATCTGGAGCTTGCAGGCTTCAACATGGGACACCAATTCGCCTCGTTCCTTTGTTATTCAGTGTGTCTAAATGATTCTCTCGTATATTTTTCCCTCTTGACCGACGGTTGGATAGGCATTTATTGTTGACGGGAACCATTTGACCAACATGATGACGATTGGTTCGAATACGACTGTAGACTCCCAATTAGTCAGTGGGATTGACATCCACGGCAACTTCGAGGGTAAGTTTACCACCTTCAATTTCTGGATTTGGGGCCTTGTGCTGATCACCGCTGTTGTCCAGGTGATTGTAGCATAACACGTGAAGACGTTTACTTCGGTGAAGCTATCAACTTCAACCAGACCCTGTTCGATGTGGTACGTACAAATCATTACCTGTGTGTATATATCACTCATTCCATTCACAGCTCTCCAATTCTGCCGAACAGGTCGGGAATGGCAAGATCAACCTTGAGGCCGCAGTCCTCGACAGGGCACTCCGCGCCAACAACTCCATCGCATACAATCCGGAATTCTTCTATGAGACACCCCGCATCTTAGGTGCCACAGCAGAATCGGGCTTTATGCTCGCCATGTTTGCGTCCAACCAGACGGCGGATACGTCAATACCCGTTATGGTGGATGAAGCAAACCACTTCTTCAACCTGCACAGGTTCCCCGACGGATTCTACCGCCGTTCTTCCCCATACGAATTCCCCGAGGTTATTGCCTTGACCAACACCCTTCTCCAGAAGGTCGGCGTGCGGCCTGGCCACAACGAGGGCGTGAACAACTACATTGTGAACACACAGGACGACGAGACAGTGCGTTTATCTTCTTGGTCCAAGTATCGCTCCACCGTGCTGATTCTCTTCAGTTCTGCCTTTTCTACCAGAAGCAGGTCATGTTGGCTGCTCAGCTGTACCCTAGCCCATCTCCCGAACTCGAAGCCGCTATCAAGGTCAACTTGAACACGTACTATCAGGCGCTGGGTAACTCGTCGTGCCCGCAACTTTTCCCCTACGGGATGTAAGAACGGAAGGCACGAGGTGAACGCTCTGATGTTTGAATGGTCTATTTCGGCACTAAATGGATGGTATTGTAGTCGCGGTGATTATTATACTGGATATATAGATACCTCTCTCATAGTTACACAATAAACAGTTATCTTATTATGCAACCAAAGCTGGTCGTGATCGAGTGATTCCGATTGATTGCCGCGTTCGCCAACGTCAAGGATGTCCACCCCGATTCAAAATTCCAAACATTCGTTACCCAGAGGTTTACGGTTTGCACATCGAAATGTTCGGTAGACCAACAATATGCTTTTCATCGACTCGGCAAAATTATAATAGTAAACATTCTGGATATGCCAAGCTTGTCAGTACATGGTCCAAATGCAGATCACATTCGATGCATCTGAGTCGTCGCTTAACGGGAGAGTGGCAAGGAGGGCGTCATCAGGCGAAACAGCAAGCGGGAGATGCTGTGGGATACCGAAGATCATTTCCGAGAACGTCACAGGATCCCAAAAGTATGTACCCAACGATGATTCCCTAGGAGTGGCTGCGGACAAGATGAATTTACCATCGTGCGAGAGGGTCTGGAAAGAAGGGATGTCCTTGCACTCCGCCGATTTGGTCGTCACAGCGACGACCATCAGGAATCGGCGGGATCCAACCAGGACTTGCTGTCCGTTGTTCGACCAGCGGACGATGATCAGACGCTCGTCTTGGGCAACATTCCTATTGGATGAGCCGAATGGAACTTCCAGGCGCCGAGTCATTTGGTCCCTGGAGGAGACATCCCATATGTGAAGAGTGGAAGGTGTAGTGACTTGACCACCAAATATCTTGCCTGCTGTACCAACGGCGAGGTAGTCGCCCTCGGGAGAGAGTCGCAAAGAGTCAAGGTATAGATTACGATCACAACTGCAAATGGCAAGTTGTTCTCCGTTCGGGATGCTCAACAGGATGATGGACCCCGTGCTGTCTCCAATGGCAACTCTCGAGGAATTTGGTGAGATGTCCAGCGCTGTGAAGTAGGGTACTGGCGTTTTTCTGAACAGAACGTTAACTTGACTGAAACACCTCACAAAGGGAAATCACCTTTCGTTTGAAGTCCGCAAATCTTGAGCGCGTTTGTGCTCAAACTCGGAGGCTTTGTTCTGGGTTGCTACATCCCATACAGTCGCTCGGTCGTCGTGCGCAGCAACAAACCATCTCCCGTCTCTTGAGATAGCGCAGGCATTCACGTCTGGCATGGACATGAATAAACCGACTCTCTGACCATCCGATACTCGCAATTGGAGCGCTCCATTGAGAGTAACCTGTATCATGCGTTGATCGTCGGGGGAGAACACAAGGAATTTAGTAGGTTCTTCAGTATAGATTTCTCGCAAAAGTTTTGGGTCGGCTATAGCACCTACACAAACAATTTTCAAAGTCAGTGACTATACTATGTAGCACTCTAAAGATTTCTTGCTGACTTTGCATTTTCGTCCTGTTACTGAACGTGGCCGATGTGATCAGTCGTACGAGGGCAGTCAATGCCAAAGGTGACGTACTGGCCAGTTCCGATTGAAAGCTATTTGAGCTATATATGCACGCCCCAACTTGTGGGAGTCATTAAAACCGTCTTTCCAAGTGCATGATTCAACAGGCACATGGCACGTCCAATCGTTGGTTCGTCCAATCGAACTTGCCTCTAGTTTGTATCTATACAGTTTAGGGAGTAAATATAGACCTCTTGTACTGCACAAGCATCTCAACACTGATCATTTTGAAGGCCCAACGGTCGGAAAACGCTCTACAATCGTCCCGCCGAGCCATGGCGCCCATCTCATCATCATTCATGATTTCGCACAACACCCCACCCTCTGGCTGATTTGTTAGCATACACAGATCGATGCCGCACTCGGTGTGGCCCCTGCGTTCTAAGACGCCGCCTTCGCGTGCGCGCAGGGGAACCATGTGACCTGGTCTGGTGAAGTCCGAGGTGACGGCGGAAGGATCGACGAGCTTCCTCACGGTCAGGGAACGGTCATGGGCAGGGATGCCTGTAGTAGTGCCTATGCAATATTAGGCTGCCAGCATCCCCTCTCTAGCAAACGACCACGCACCGTAGTTGTAATCGACGGTAATAGTGTAAGCGGTGCGGTGTCTCTCCTGATTACGAGGAACCATCATCGGGATGTCGAGTTCTTCGAGGCGCTTTTTCGGCAAAGATATGCGGACATCCGCTGTGAACATGTCAGATAAGAGAATAGGATACCTGGCTGGCGGACCTTGTGTGTTTGATGATCCAAGCCATTGCCTCTGTCGTGCATTTGCTCGCGGACATGATAACATCGCTTTCGTTTTCTCTGGACTCGTCGTCCATGACCACAATTGGTTCCCCGCGTGCGAACGCGGCGACGGGATCCTCCGTCGCGTCGAAAGAGAAATCCGTCCGGCGTGGGAGATCCTTCACGAGGACGGGGCGCCACGCTGGCAGCGGGTCGTTGACTTTCAGTGGTAGAAATGGTGCTGGGACTGGTATTATCTTGTGTGGACCTGCTTGCGCGGATGGACCTAACTGGGATAAGAGATGGTAAACGAAGTAGTGAATTGTCCTTGTCAGTTCGGAACGAGAGAAAGGCAATGAGCGTACGATGTTGGGGTCCGAATTTACGACGATCATTTCGTCGCGCCAATGAGACTAATCTAGAGAAAGTGGTAAACCTTGTCACCAGAGACCTTATTCGTAAGGTTGCATATGCGATCGTTCTTGTGAAAGCTTGCTGGGGGTCGCTTTCAGAAGTGGATATTACCACTATACCGACTCGGCGTTGATATGAACACTGTTGACATGGAATGGTTGGCTGTCGTATAATCTTCCTCCCATAGGCAGAGCAAAAGTCAGATGATGCTTCGACAATCGGAGTTTGAATTCCTCGGTTGGACCATTCCCTACTGCCAAGTCGTTTACAACCACAGTGACAACAATGGACCGAGTGCGCACGTCGATCACCCGACGGAGACTAACAACGTCGACCCTACGAAGACGGAAGGTCTGACGACGACCTCATTCTGTCCAATGGTGATCAGGGACGAATCTCGGCGAATAACTGGCGCCGGAGCGATAGAAGCAAATCATGTCTGTCGAGCAAGGCCGCCACAGATTTCATTCTATTCCGCAGCTTCCACTCCACCTTCCTCTTCGCTGATATAGCGGTGCTCTGCCCCACATACGTGGCGATGTTCGCCGTACACTCCGGAGCGCTGGATCTCACTCATGTTGTCCCTGTCCGCTGTCACTCTGTTATTCTACAGCTGGCTCTATTCGTCCACCTTCACTGCTCTGGACTCGACCATGGCACCCTAGATCTCCAATCATGTTGTCCGCTGAATTAGATAGGGGCACATCTAAGCGCACAGTACGTCCCACTAATCTCCACCGTACTTATGTTCAGGCACGCGTGGGCGCAACCCGTACGTCAAAGGTAGGCAGGAGCATATGGACACCGATTCATCGATCCGATAA
>JBBPMA010000271.1:0-32094 GCA_038090075.1 Xanthoconium purpureum | reverse complement strand
CGCCCTAGCAAGCAACGGTACGTTTATCGCAGTCGCTGCCGGCACATCGGTGTCACTCTGGGATACTGCAACAAACGAGAGGATTGGGTCTGTCGTCGAACAGACAGCGCCCGTCACATCCATGGCTATCTCAGCAAACCATGATATTGTGACAACGACGGGCTTTACGATCTCTCTCTCTGGACTTCGCGGCATCCTTCCCTCGTTCTACCATGCCCTCGATGTGGCAAGTACATCTGTGTCACTCTGTGATGACTTCCTAACGATTGTCTTAGGTGGTCCATGATGGGGACGTCTCGTCCATGAATGTGGAGAAGGCCGACGTTGAAGAGACAACGGATCCTCTTGGCCCACAGGACGGAACTCGCTCAGGTTCGTCCATTCGTCACCCTCTTTCACCGTCATCGGTAGTAACCCACGCGTATCAGACACACCAATCGCCTATCTAAAACAGGAAATCTCGCGCATCAAAGAGGAGAACACACGTCTCAACGAAACCGTGGAATCGCTCCTCAATACCGTGCAGGGTCTCCGGGTTGAGCTGACCGAGTCTAAGCGCAGCGCTAATCAGGCCATCGAGTCCCTTCATGCCCAGGTCGAGAGCACAGGTGCGTTCGCCATCGTGGTCGTTCGTGCTTCACTGACTTGCGTTACATAGATCGAAGAACTGCACGCCTAGAAGCAATTGTTCAGACCGTTTCTCCGAGCCGGAGCTTCCACTTTGATTCTCATTCGTGATGGCGATCACGGACCTGTGACGACTCTCAGGACAGGACTCACCGAGCAGGGGGTGTAGTGGTAATGTGTTTACCTGTCTGTATCACAGCGTGCAACAGTCAGACGAATCCACTCAGTATCAATCTGAAAGGTTGACTCCGTGTGCCCTAGATAGGCGAACCGACTAGAACAGCAAAGGGTGTAAAATACGCAAACTATGTATGCACAACACGGGAATAGCCTATTCTATACAAACTTGTATCAGGACCAATTTTGAAACCAACGAGGCGAGCAATATCTAGTGACTCCGGGTCATCATACCCGGTCTTCCGGGCCGAGCCGGCTACTCATGAGACGACACCTTCCCAAACCAAAACCGCTTCATCACGTTCCCCTCGTCAAAGTCACAGCGCCCGACAAAAGGTTCCCCTCGCACGAGATGGGACAACCAATGTACATCATCCGCCCACATCCGGTCGTACGGAATGTGCGGCAGGTCCGCACTGGAGTCTGACAAGGCGCTGTCCGTGTCCGAGTCGGACTCTTCGAGAGCCGGACGACGCGCGTAGACGCTGTCGTCCGAGAGGGAGAACCACTCGGGTCTCATTTCGTCCGACCTGTGCATCCACCGACGCGCGCGGGGAGGGGCAGTGCATCAGCAACGAGATCACTCATCCGAGTCCCACGGTACATGGGCGGGCGGACGGGGCAGGGCAACATTACTCACTCGGTCGGCACACCCTCATGCTTGCGCGCCGCGTATATCCGAATATCAAACGCCGTGTCACGACCAGCGAGGACGAAGAACAGCCTCCCGGCGTACTCGAGCGGCGCATCAATACCGGCTTCTTCCTGTGTATGGCGGTGGGAATTAGAAATCAGACAATGCCGAGGGCGGACGGCGAAGGGAGACGTACCTGAAGCTCTCGTCGTGCAGCTTGTGCGATCGTTTCGCCTTGCTCGACTTTGCCTCCAAAGCCATTGTACCTAGGATGTTACCCATGACGCGTCAGTACATCCGCGTGTATATACAAATAGAGGGACGCGTCGAGTATGACGTAAAGACACGTTGAAAAACGCGTCGACGCGCCGAAAAGACCCCGAAAAAAAATGCTTACAGCCCGACACCGAAACCGCGTTTCTTGAACCCAAGCAACAGCTAAATGCACGACTCAGTCAACGGTGGGTCAGCAAACGATGCGTGTGGGTGTACCTTGTTGCCCTCCATGACGAACGCGTTGGTGTAGAGACGCTTGTCCTTGTATGACCGCCATTCGTGTTCCTCCCCACCCTGCGTGAACACAAGGGCTTTGGCCTCGTCCAGGCCGGGAGGAATGCGAGTGACTCGAGAAGGGAGTGCGGAAGGGATTTGTGAGCAGAAGAAGTAGTTCCTCATAGTAGTCAGAGAGTAAGCCGTGTCTAATACACAAACGAGACGCGAAAGCATTATAAACAAAAGTTAGTGAATTGATTGAGTAAGCGGAAGTAAGCGTTCATTGTCCTAGCCGACCCGCGGTTCTCCGTTCCCTCTGCAGGTGGACAACCATGTCTACAACCCGATCCCTCGCATCCTCCAACGATATGCCGTCTGGATTCGGCTCTCCACTCTCTTCAAACACGTTCGAACCAAGGACCCGACGGAGGTCCAGCGCGATGTCCGTGCCGTTGTCCCTGCCACCCGCTTTCGAGGGCGGGCTCGGAGGTGGCGACGGGACGGATTGACCGGTAAATACTTGGCTGTACAAAACCGTGGCACGAAGCAAGACAAGAACGTCTTCGTTGGCAACGTCCACTTTCAGGTCGGAAATGTCAAAGCCAAAGTGTCTGCCTTGCCACACCTTTGCTAGCGCGTCGGACAACAGGCCGATCTCGCCACCGAGACTGCGAGCATAAGAGAGCGTTGCACTCCATGTCTTTGAATCCTCTGTCGATGGGAAGTCTGAATCGAGCTCCGGGCCCTGAGAGACGCGGTGGATGAAGAGGGAAGACACGTGCAAATGCAGACGTTTGCGCAAGAGGCTGGACGCGAGTACAATGATGGGAGAGGAACCAGGAACTGGCTTGAACGTCGTCAAGCACTCCATGGCTTCTTCTATTGTTACGGAATCGAATACGAGACGCTGGTATGCCGACACCTCGACACTCTCTACCAATCCACGGGCACGGGTCCAGAGTGCTTGCGATCGCCCCTCCGCAAATGGCAACGACCGTGCAAGCAGAGCGTGCGTGCAGAGGTCAGAGACCAGCGTGTCGGAGGCCGTTTGCATTCTAGCGGATCCTAGGCAGCTAGAGAGCTGGTTGTAGACTTGCCAGCGCACCGACATTGGTACCTTCTCAGCAGAGAGCACTGTCAATTCGGCCAGTCGTGTCCATGCTCGTCGCTCGCGCCGCGTTGCAGAACCATATTGTACTTGGAGGGCGCAAAGGGACCCCCGAACCATGCCGAGCCATCCGGTACTGACGTTCAAGGCACCCAAGAGGTTGTCAAACTCGTCGCCTGTGCCTCTGGAGCTCAGCGCGTCAATGAGCGGATTCAACACTTCCTTGGTGGCGCGCACGGTATACTCGGTGGAAGACGAGTCGGGTTCAGAGTCGCTGACATCAGGAGAGTCAGGAGGAGTTGGAAGGTCTGGTGTTTCACGTGGGGAGCTGGTGTGCGCCTGATAAATCACGGACGTAAATGGTATGAGCCGCATCAAACGTGACTGGTAAACCTTCCGCGGGATGGGAATCCAAGGAATGACGACAAAGACGAAGACCGCCAAGGATGCCAACAAGTGAATAACTTGTACAACATCATTCCACGTCCAACCTATCGCAGGCTGGACAGAAAAGTCCTGAGGAGTGGCATGGGACAAGACGGTGCCTTGATGGGTATGGTGATGCGAAGCCGGCTGAGACGTGGAGGTCAATGGTGAGTTGAAGAACGAGAAGAGCGCAAAGACAGCAAGGAGGTATTGTTGGGGTTGGGAAACCTGGGAAGCCGACGGAGGGACGACAATGCCTTGTTGTGTGGGATCTGTGAGTAACACTTGGGCGGCTGGGGTGATCGGGGGAGGGATGTTGGGTTGTATTTTCCGCGGGCGACCGCGTTTACGCTTTTCAACGACGGCACCTGGCGCAGCTAGGACCTCACCGACAGGAATGGGAGCAGCGGGGGCAATCTTCCGTTTCTCTTTTTTCGAAGGTTCGATCTTAGGTTTCTTCCTTGCGCGTTCTGACGTGTCGCCATCGTCTTCTCCGTCTCCTTCCCCATCTTCGTCGTCGCTAGCTTCTTCTGCACCCTCGCAGTCGATCTCATCCTTCTCAGGACCGCCAAACTTCTTGGTCCATTCGATCTCCCATTCAGACAGAATGCACTGTCCGCCAGGGAACCCGCAGATCAAGGATCGCAGGCCATCTTGTTCGCGCCTCAGTCTAGCCTCTCGCTTCTTTAGAACACTGGAAACGGGTGTAAGTAAGATATCCATGGCCGTGATTTCCGCAATTACCGAATGTATTCCACCGCTTTCCCGAGGACGTTTGCTTTGCTTCCTTTTCTTGCGACCTTGACGCCATCTATGTAACCGCGGTCGTCTATTTTGTATTCATCGCTCTTGTAATTCTGGTCTAGAGCGCGAAGGGCTGGAACAGCGGCTTTGAGACTTTGGATGCGCACATTGAGATTAGTGCGGTATCGACGTTCGATGGTGGTATGGCTTGTCTTTGGACGACCGGTCGTCGCGGTGTTTATGACGTGCGTCTGGGGACCTTGTGGGGTATGTACCGGAGGGGGGGGAGAGGGCGTAGGGGGAATGAATTGCTGTACCGCCAGATGCGGTTGGAAGGGAACCATGAACGGCGCGGTAGGCTGTGGAAAGAAGGCAGGGAGAACATCTGCTATGCATAAATAAGTATCCAATGGAACCACTCGAGAACAGCCTTACGCACCTGTGGTGGATCGCGAGATTACGGGGGCTGCGGGGGAAGCACGTGTACTGGACGAGCTGCCAGGGCTGGACGGAGTGAACCCGGAAGGGCTCTCGTCTGCAGAAGCCGATGCAGAGCTGAGGATCGGGGACGAGAAGGCATATTGATTAAGCAAGTCTTGGGGTTGGAGAGGGACCGTGGGCACTGAGTGTATGGGTGCCTTTCCGTCGATAAAGAGTGCGTTTGGGTCGACGAAGACGGAGAAGGAGGGGTCGCTAAAGTCGAAGTCCATCGGGTTGAAAGAGAAGTCAAACTGTGGGTCTGGCTTTGCGTCGTGGGTGTTGTTGAGGAGCATGTAGAGCGGGTCGGATGGATCCAGCGCAAAGTCGGGCGCCGCGTTGTCGGCGCTGTCTGAATCGGTTGTGTTCATCGTCGACGACGGTGATGGTGATGGTGATGGTGATGGTGAAAGACAAGGAGGGTTAAGTATGAGCCTCGCTTCGATATATGGCACCACTTTTTTGGATCACTCGTATTTGGTATGTTGTTCTCACACTCATCATTCAAAGTTGGGCGCTGCAAACTTAGACGTCGGTTCTTCACTGGCATGAAATTAGACAGCGCTGGTGTGTACACTTTTTTTTGCTTGTTGCAATGCCGTTCACGCTGCACAGATTTCAGTTACTTTGGCGGCGCGGAATCCCTCTCAGAGGGTAAGCGCTCCCCCCGACGCACCGTCGTCGCGTCGCCCACTGCAGACGCCAGTGGTCAGCTATACCCGGGACCGCCTCAGGACCCCTCCGATTACCTCTGGTTGATGACCGAGGAGCCGCACCGCTCTCGTCGAATGGCAATCATGAAGGCCCACCCCGACGTTGTCAAGCTCATGGGCCATGAACCTCTTACCAAATACGTCGTCCTCGCCGTCGTGGCCTTGCAGATCTTTGTCGCCATGCAGCTGCGACACTCGCATCCTCTCTCTTCTTGGTTCTTGTTCCTCGCGTACGTGGTCGGCGGGACCGCGAACCACAACCTTTTTCTGGCCATTCATGAGATCACCCACAACCTTGCCTTCAAAGGCATCGACGCGAACAAAGCGCTCGCTGTCTTTGCAAACCTGCCCATCGGTATACCTTATTCTGCCTCCTTCAAGGTACGCGCGCATTGTACCCTTGCATACTGTTGTTCACCTTATCGCCGAAAGAGGTACCACTTGGAACACCACAAACACCTCGGTGAAGATGGCATAGATGTAGATCTTCCCACCCGCCTTGAGCTACTGTGTCTCAACAACGTTCTTGGAAAGACTTTTTTCGCGTACGTAACCTCGACCCTTTGCCATGTCGATAGCTCATCCCCCGGAAGCACGTTTCAGATATTCTTTTACGCTTTGAGACCCGGCTTTGTTCGTACACAGAAGTTAACCAGATGGCACTTTATCAATCTGGTCGTCCAACTCGTGTTCGACTATGTCTTGGTGCAAACGTTTGGTATTCGACCACTGCTGTATCTGCTGTTCTCCAGTTTCTTTGCTGGTAGTCTACACCCGTGCGCCGGTCATTTCATTGCGGAACACTACGTCTGGGATGGTCTCAACCAGGAGACGTACAGTTACTACGGTCCCCTCAACATTCTTGCGTACAACGTACGTTTGTTTCACTTATGTCGTCCTGAGGGCTGACACTTGCCAATTAGGTTGGATACCACAACGAGCACCACGATTTCCCGTCTGTCCCTTGGACGCGTCTCCCTGCTCTTCGTGCCATGGCACCCGAGTTTTACGACATAATTCCCTCGCACCCAAGTTGGCCGATGGTCATCGTAAACTTTATCCGCGACCCCGAGGTTGGCATCTTTGCACGCGTGAAGCGACCCGAGAAGGGTGTTCCGCTCAGTGGCCAAGTCACTCCGTGCTGTAGCGGATCGGAAAAGGACTGAGGGTGGCATTTCATCATGGACTGACTAGCGATCCTCTACTAATCATATTTTGTAAATCTTGCCAATGGAACACTTGGAATCCTTTCGAGTCAGACCGTGACAGCATTTGTTTTCGGACTAGCCGACGTTTTATATATGAATACAGGAATGCTGACAGGGACGTATGTGTGCACCCCCATCAAGTCTGAAAGCGTCCAAGACTCTTCTCCCTGCATCATTCTTTGCGCTCATCGAGTCTATCAGACGAAACAACATGAACAACGAGCCACTGAAATCCGGGCACGCTCTGGAAGCCCCGGGGGCTCCGGTTACTGTACAGCGTCGCAACAGGATTGACACTGACAAACATATCGAGCGGCCCTACCTCCCCCGCGCGTCCGTCGCGCCCAGCACCGAGCAGCCTGACGGGAGTGTCCGCCACGCCGAAAAGTACTCGGGACATGTCAGTACCATTCCCATCTACTCGTGCCTCTCACTCTCGTCGCCCCTCTAGTCTGTCCTACAACAACACTGCGTCTACTGGGACAGGGACGGGGACGGGGTGATCTGGCCCCTCGACACCTGGCGCGGATTCCGCGAGCTCGGGTTCAACCTCTTGTTTAGCTTCCTAGCGATGATCGTGCTGCACGCTACGTTGTCGTTGCCTACCAGGTCCGTCGGTCCCTTCGTGGGCGGTATCCAAACGTTCACAACTCTTTATTTCAGACTCGCCCACAGCTACATCCCTGATCCGTTTTTGCGCATCTACATCAGGACGATCCATGCCTCCAAGCACGGATCTGACTCGGGGGCATTTGACACCGAAGGCCGGTTCGTCCCGTGCAAATTCGAGGACATGTGGACCAAGGTGCGTATTACTATACACGGGAGCGCGTTCCGGGGGGCTCACGGTGCCACGCAGTACACGACGTTGAACCCGAAGGGCGCGCCCCGTACCTCGATGAGTCTGTACGAACTCTGGTTGTTCACGCGCGGGAACCGCGTCGCGATGGATCTGTTTGGGTGGGTCGCGGGGTTCCTGGAGTGGACGGCGACGTTTTTGTTGGTGCAGCAGGACGGCATGGTGGACAAGGAGGACGTGCGGCGTGTGCTGGATGGCTCGCTGTTCTTTGAGATCAGGGAGGCGCGGAAGAGCGAACAGGGGTGGAACAAAGGCTGGGGACTCGGCGGGGACGGGTTCATCGGCGGGGAGAAGCTGTTGCCGTTTGGATTGTGACATCGTCGTGGCGTATGTTTGGAGTATGACATCAAGTACGTTTCGAGCACATAAAAGTATGCGACTCGCTCCCTGTGTTGCGACGATTTGAACATGGACATCGTCACTGCCTACAATGTCGCCGTGCCAGAGAAATAAACGCAGGGGCTGCCTGGTTTGGACAAGCACACCAAGCGTAGATATCCTCCGCGTCCCTATGTGTCCAGGTCCAACCGTCTGCAGCTGGCATCGAACACGTCCAGCAAGAGTGCTGGGACAACGATGGCAGTACACAGGCAGTGGAAAGTACGCCGACCTCTCTCTCCGCGTCGTGGTCCGCGTTGAGATCATCGACAGACTGAGAGGCAAATACGCCCTGATCACCGGTGGTGACAGCGGCGTCGGACGCGCCACCGCGACCATGCTTGTGATCGAGGGGCTCAGAGGGATCACCATCTCGCATCTCCCGCAAGAGACCGAAGACGCCAAGGCAGCGGCCGACGACATCGCTATGTACGGCTGTGAGGTCGATCGGCATTTGAACATGCTCGTCAACAACGCCCTCGAAGCAAGTGTGAGCACCAGCGACAAGAGCGCCAGTATATGTACTGACCGACCACGTACCTAGCATCAACGAAAACATTGAACACGCTTTGAACCCAACATCGTCCAGATGATCGCCTTCACCAAGTTCGCCCCTCCCACACATGAAACGTGGCGCGAGCATCATCAACACCACTTCCACCTCCATGACGACGTATGCCAGCTCACGCAGACTCGGTGCGTCCCTTCGATTTCGAATCGCGCGCGCCCATGGATGGGGCCCGACACGCGACCTCAGTCGATCACTCCGCCGCCAAAGACGCAATCGTATTTTTCACGCACGCTCTTGCAAAGGATCTGGCACACGCGGTCGCCGGGGCCCGTCGTCACTCCACTCCAGCCAGCCTCGAGGGATCCCGAGGACATGGAGGCGTTTGGCGTGGGGACACCACTACACGGATGTGCGGCCCAGCCCGCGGAACTCGCACCGGCATTCGTCTTCCTCGCGGGCGCTGACTCGAACGGGTGCTACCTGTACATATGCACGTGAACAGTAGGTCGTTCCGGGGCCCGAAGTCGACATGTTCCCTTGATCGAATGTTCCCTAGATGTTATGCACGCCGGTGGGTCCTAGAAAGTAAAGTTCGTGATGGCCGTATCCATACTCTGTTCTCATCACAAAAAGTGTATGCCCAATCGCAGCATCGAAGTTGATCATCTTGCCTATTAAAAGCCATCAAAACTTTCTTACCAAAACTTGTATGAGGATCAGTACCTTGCAAAAAAATAAACACAGGCTAAAAATTCCAACACATTGCATAATGGTAGAATCGTGGTTGGATGCGGGAAACCTCGTGTAACCGATGGCAAGCATGCATATGGACGTGCACATGTCGGCTGTATCCGAATGGAAAAGTGACATATCCCCGGAAACATCAAACGCGAGTATCGTAGGTTTAATCGAGTATCAAGAACCGACCTCCTTAGAGAACACACAACTGTATATGGTACAAATGGATCACACGAGGTCCAGGCTGTCTGATCAACGAGAGGAGGCGAACAGATCAACGAGGATAGTAATGATGCCAAGCACTATCACAGTTAGATCCAAGTCAGAGTCAACGCCGCATGATGTCGGGATGTCGGGAAAAAAACTGACCCATTTCAATGGCGATCAAAGCGATGATGATCTGCTCTAACCGTTCTGAATGCCGGGTCGCAACAGACTCCTTGAGGAGCTCAAGCATGTCTTGAAGGACCTGTCATGTATCCCCAATCGTCAGCAACGACCGCATCAATCACGTCAAGCGGGCACCGGAACGGTTCAACCGACCTCTACGCGCGTGTTCAACAAATCGATGCGCTCGGGAATCTCTAGGTAGCTTCTTGCTGCCTCATACAGAGGTTGCAAATCGGGATACGTCTGTCTTGTGTGGTCAATGTCCGCGGAGAACGAACCCGCCCCCACGTAAACAAAATACACACCCAAAACATCTCCTGTAAGATAAAAGACGTACACAGGTCAGCACTGGTCCGATGCACGCACAAGACGGACCAACGTACAGGTGAATCTAGCACGGAACCGACAGTGTTGATGTCCGTTCGTAAAATGAAGAGCTCTCCCGTCTTACGCATGATTTCTATTGTTCACGCATTCGCGAACGCATAACGGTGTCAAATGGCGGGAGAACACACCCTTATGAGGCATCCCAATCTTTCCCGTTTCTGAGAGTGTTTCAGGAATGTCCTTTGTCTCTTCTATTTTGGAGGATACAAGCTCCTCAAACTGGACAAGTTCGATTAGTCAAGGTTTGCCAAGGAACAACAACCATCACCATACCAGTGATATCCTGACCGATTGGGAGAGCGCGTGTGAGAGCGACAGCTTGGTCCTGGTACGGCCCGTGGTTATGGCATGGGATAAGAGACATATGAGGAAACGTACATGTAGCCCGAACCCTGCCGGAGCGTGATGACATCGTTATATATTCTTTTGGGGACATCAGTCTCGGAGAACACAGCCCGGATCTCCGACGGGGAACATGCACGTACCGACTATAGTTTGCATAGTAATAATTCAAGTCTTCCATCTCAACTTCGTCGGGACCTGGACAATAGATTCACAAACAAACATCCTCGCAAAAGAACGCGCGGCTTACCCAGTCTATCTACCTCGAATCGTCGTCTAGCAAGATCGTTAGTAGGATATCAGACAACGCATCAAATGGGCTCACATGGACGCAAGGAAGCGTTTTTCTTGAGGCTCCGTCATACCCCAGATCACGACGGTGCCATAGCCAAAGACGAATATCTCTGCCTCGGTAGGCACGGAGTGGAACTTGCTCCCCTTCTTCTTGGCGGGGTAAGCGCCGCTCGCGTCACCCGTCGGTGGGTTCAACTCGGGAACGCCGAGCAAGTCCCCCGTTTGATGATTCCGCCTCACTTGGACGTCCGAACTACTCACCGGCTCGTACGCATACGGGGTGTAAATCGCATCGTCAATGATCTTGGCATCCGTCCGGTACGCAGCGCGTCTCGCATTGAAGAACCTCATGAGTTCAGGGAGTAGATATGACCTACCGCCACGGCGCGCACACCACATGAGCAATTCGGCTCGGAAGCGAACAAGGGAGGAGAAAAGACATACTGCGCGGTGGAATAGGCCGTCACCCTCGGTAACGACTTGGCCTTCTTCTTGGTCAGTTTGAGCGCATCGCGTCGGGCCGAACCCTGTGGCATCCGAGATATTTGCCGAAGACGCACTTCGGCCTCTTCGTCGTCTTCGTCGCTCTCCTCCTCTTCCTCGTCGTCGCCGTCATCGGTGTCTCCAGTCGTGTTCGGGCTCTCCTCGAGTTCCGGGGCAGGACGTGGTGCAGGGCTGGGTGTCGTCGGCTGGTCGGGGAGGACCTTGAGTTTCCCAGCCGTCTTTGTCGAGCGGTTTGCGCCACGCATCTTTGGCTCCACTTGCGTCGTCGGTGGCGACGATGGAGGATTCGTCTTTGGGAGGAGCGGCTTCGAGGACATGGTCGTCGTATAAGATGCTGCTCGTCGTCGACGTTTGCCAGCTCGGTCCAGTTCAAAATAACTTAGGTTCTACATATTTTGTCGAAAAATAATTAAGTAAATAAATTCCCGTTACGGTAGTAACTTTGACAAGTCTGCAGATATACATATTTATTTATATTTGTCTTTCCTTCTTGCTCTTCATGTACTATTGCCACCCACCTTTACTCTGAAACTCTGCCTCCCTCCATGTCTCTGAGGATGTCCATGTGTTTGAATGGTAATTCCCACTACAGTAGTAGTGGGTTTCTTCATGGGGGGTAGCTACGGTTCTGTTTGTTCTTTGGCTTTGTGTCAGTACACTCTCATCACTGATATACAAGGTTGATGTGCTGGCATCCTGGCAATCAACTTGGTGTACACTTGATTAAAGAAGGTGTTGTTGAATATAAATTGTTGGACATGTCCTGGGCCTGCATAATGACTTCACTGGCCTGTGATCCATAGTGGGTATTGCCACAGATGTCGTGCTTCGCATTACTCATTATGACATCATTGCGATGATATCTCGGACGCCCGTTGGGTCGAATACGATGGGAAGTGGAAGTCGCGGGCGACGCTCTCCCCTCGGATAATGTACACACGGACACCCGATGGATGGAACTCAAGGCGTAGTCGGTTCCCCTTCAGCTTCGATGCCACCGGTTCGTCCGCAGCACCGGCGCCCCGCGCAAAGAGTCCCAATGTTTGACAGGAGGAACGCCTGCTGCCGCGCCTTTGTAACTCCAACGCCACCAATGGTTCGAGCGCAGCTACTTACAGGGCTATCAAGATCAGAACCCATTCGGACCCTTCAAAACTTAAACTTGCCAGGGGTCAACTTAAATCTTCAATGGAGCCCCCCCTCATCGCCTCGCCAAGCCCCCGCCCATCAAGACTGGCAAACCCATGCATGATACATAATCCATAACGCCCCTGATGGCGCGGTCGTCGGGCTCCACGGTTTATCAGCAACATTGTCCCTGAAACAGTATTCTGATTTACGTTTTGCGCGCGCGAGTTTGAAAGACGAGATCATAACCTTACTGGCCCGCTCAGGCTGGATGCTCCTTGGAGACCGGGGATCAATTCACGCCTCGGTTTTCGGTTTTACATCGCGCCATCGTGTTCCTGTGTTTCGCACCGTGTGCATCGGACATCACTGTCACTATGTCTGTTTCCCGCTCAACCGTAACATGAATTAGACCAGGGATCAGTGAATGGAGTGTCGTTAATCCTATCGTACCTATAGGAACCAAAACCCTCGGCCCCAGGGAGCGGATGCTACGTCGTCCGCAGTCAATTGCCACGCTACCCCCATTCGTAGACGGAGGGTTGAACGCGGACTAGAATAGATCTGAATCTCATAGTCAAAATCAGACTTGTCGAGGGACTTGTTTGCTTGACAGGATCCGGCAGTTCGGTCCCCCTTTTCTGCACAATGGGCGCACCATCCCGATTGGTCCACGAACCTTCGTCGCGGCGTTTGCTGGGGTCGGCGAAAAGGGGAACAGCGCCAAGCACCCAGATACGACCAGAGCGTCGAGCCCCGTCTAGAAGCACAAACAACAAGCATTTGGGAGGAATGGACCGTGGCTTTGCCCCGGTATCTTCCGGCACCCTCCGCGTCGCATCATTGATGGTGAAGAGCCCTTGTTGACATTAGGTCCGCCCGCCCTAAGGTTGGCTGTCTTGTTCCTTTCGGGGTAGTCATCCCCTTCTTTGTCCCTGCGCCTTTTTCCGGGTTTCTTTTCGCCGCAGCTAAGCCGATCATCCGAAGGGGTTCAACATGAAACATGGCGTCCGCGGATCCACTGAGGGCAGAGGAGTCGTTACCATATAGACCCAGGGCGTATGCTGCTACTTCATCCGTCGGGTTCAACGTTCTTTTTCCATCTCCCCGTCATGCATGGGTAACGGGTAGTCATGACCAGTGATACAGCCGGTGGGGAACATATATGAACCGTCGGAGGATACAAAAAGGATCGCACCAAAACGAAAACTCAATACTCAAAATTTCTGGCTATGGGAACTGACTCTCACCTTGTCTGGGAAGCCACACCTTGTTCGGGACAGGGCATTTACGTACGAACTCGCCGGACTTGTCAGATCTTTTGGGAAAGGAGACCACCCCATAGATACGATCTGAACCTAATATTAGTAAATCCGACGAGCAATTACCGCTGGCGGAAATTTCACAGTGCTGCGAGAAAAATGGAGCGCACGATAACCCCGTTAATGGGGAGGTGGTGTGCTCTTTGGTATGGGCGTGAGCATGGAAACAATTCACACATCCAATTTCCGGGATCCGAGCAAGGATCCTAGTCGATAAGTCACTCTGAACGAACCCTGGTCAGCCTGCATTCCACCGGCAGGGTCACCGAGCATCGCACTCCCTTACGCATCAAGGACGCGCTCCCAGGAAACGTAACATTGCCGACGGATAAGGAAGTACTAGCAACCAACTGAGATGAGATTGCTGATTAGCAATTTTCATTATGTACGCACCGCCACCGCATGCCGTGCGGGATGATGATGTAGCCACCCTTCTAGTCGAAGTTGACGCATGATTGCGTTAATCCACAGAAAACGAGTATTCTTTCTCTCTGAAAAATTTTATCCGTGGAGGTGACCATGATGGATTTTGCCCGCCAGGCGCACCCATAAGACCAGTCACCCGTCGGCAGAGACATCCCCGAGGGGTTGTGGAATGATCCTCCGTCCACACTCGTTCCAAATGTTGTGGGCGTGGATATATGACTAATTAGCACAAAAATACCCTGTAGCCGTCAGTCAATGACCTCGTTTGAGGCCAGTCAGCGTGGGTGAGCACATTTAATAAAATAATGTCGTTATAAAAACTGACGTTTACCTGCAGATAGCGTTCCCGCGGATTTGTTCGAATGATAATCACTGAGCACACTCTGCGCGTAATACATTTCTCTAAATTGGAACTGACCCTTGATTCTCAGGCGCTGGAACACCAAAAGAACGTGTTATTCAATGGGAGCACAAACATGCGGATAATTTGCGAGAAATACGCACGGTCAGTGATCCGACTACTTTCCACTTGGTTATACTGACACACCAAAGGAACTCGCGTGGCCCAAGACAACCGAATTTCATGTAAGAGGACTGTAATTTCCGGTGATTGATGGCTGTTATACATCTAGACTCTACTCCCCGAGCACACACGTACCAAAAGGGTCGTGGTTGGAGGATCAGTGGCCACAGGACTGGTACTTGGCTTCGAAAATGTAACAACACGCTCCTCGTCTCCACAGAACGCGGCCGGTCTTCTCAGTGCTTCTTATTCACCTCCCCTGATGCTCGTTGTAGCAAGAGGTAAGCCAAGCACCTTGAGGGTTGGAATTTCAAAGTCCCCTCGGGAACCGGCGAAAGAGTCTAGATTGTTAGGTGATGGGGTGTCTGTAGTGGTGTGATCGGTGAAAGAATCATGATATTATGACAAACTACCTCCATTCCACGCCCACTGGCATTGAGATCTACAGAATGTTCTGTACGTGTGGACACCGAAGTACTTATATTCCCCGGCGATGGAATATATTTGGGGGGCGGAAGGGGACGGTCCGGGGCCGGAGTATTCCTGACAGCCTGAGGAAGAAACGGGGCATGAGACACAAACCCATTCGTCCAACAACAGGCGTAAGGTGCTGCGTGCCACGAGGAGATGGAGAGGGTTGCCTTCCCGTCATGTGCATCCACGACAGTTGGTGGGTTGTACAACGTATGGCCAAGGGTATTCAATACCTCAACACCCTCGGGGAGTAAACGCAATTTGACATTTGCGACGCGCGTAGCCGCATATACCGCGCTGTCTTTCTCAAACACGAGATGCGTAACGTGCCACGTTGGACACAGAGCCGGGATGACGATTCGAGTAGGTCCGCGGGTGACATGGAGCTTAGTCCTGGAATTGCACGCAGGGCGGGGGCGTGAAAGGTCGCACATACATACCCTCCAAAAGGAAGCTTTTTCTGGTCGTACGTGCAAGTTACGATCAATTAGAACGTTTTGGGGTACCAAGGGCCTACCTATTCACACCGACTTTGAGAGGAAAGATACTTTTCGGGTCCCTAGTCCATATGTATCTACACAGCTTACTTGAAATCAGGGGAATACGGAGATCGTTGTGAGGGAGCGTACCGGGTAAAACATGTCCAGGTTCGACTGAGCGCTGCGTGAAGAACGGGCGAGTCACGGGGACGCAGATCTGTGCGAAACCAGTAGAACGCACGAACAGGAGGTTCGAGGGACATGTCCTTGGACGTAACGACAACGTCTGTCCCGAGCCCCTCGCTTTATGTCATGCTAGCCGTGCGCTGAAACTCGAATGCAGTTTCAGGTGGATGTTACAGAGGATGTTATTGTCAATAAGGTCTTCCATGTCACGTGCACGGGCCGAAAGTACCATTTTGAACGATAAGTCACATTCAGTCCACCAATGCGTGCGATAGCGTACAAGAGCTACGAGAGAGCAAGAAATCAAACTCCAGAATGCAAGTCCGTAATCTATATATACTACGTGAAGGTCCAATCTAGAATGCGCAGCAAGGGAACTCAAGTCGTGGCATGTGATGCAGGAACAACAAAAGACTCTCGAAAGACGAGATACGGAAGACACTAGAATTGCATTCTGCCTGAGAACGAGTGTGAAGGTGAGTGCCCAACGAACGGGGCTCCCTTGGGCATGGTCGACGTGAGGGTTTGCGTGGAGAAGCGCTGCAAGAACTGCTCGTCGATGGGGTCGCGTCTCGGGTATGAGAGGCTCTGGAGGTAATCGAGGGGCACCAATTGATCGGTCAATGGAGCGATGGGCAGCCTTGGACTCGGGGTTGCTGGCATGGATGACGATGAAGAGGGGGGCGAAGGACAGCTATACGAGGGGTGGGCAGGGATGCTATCTCGAAATCGTGGGTGATCTCTCCCAGAGGTCAAATTAGGTTCCGAGTACGTAGTTTGGCGGGCGCCACTTGATGTGTAATGAGGATGTTCGGCCGATGACGGCAGAGAGAAGGTAGTTTTGCGTGCGCCTGGAGCTTCTGACAGTTCCAATTGAGAAGCATTGGCGGACGTGGGGAAGTGGGTGTACGCGGGTGCGGGGGGTTGGGAACGGTAGAAGGAAGGCTGGGCAGAATTCGAGGTGGGGATGACGCCTTCCATTGGCGCTTGTGACATGCGCTTTGCCACGACGGACTTTGGGAGATCGTCGTCTCTGCGGGATTTGCCATCTCTGCGGGCACTACGGAACCATCCGTCCGGGACGGGGACGTCACCGATCCCTTTGACAATATCGATCGTGTCAAGTCGATCAAGTTTTTGTTGGCTAAAGTATGCCGCTATCGAAGGGAGGATTGGCTGGGCTGGCTGCGGAGATTGCCATGAAACACGTACTGAGATGCCACTTTCTGAAGATGCCTCGTGGGCGGTCATCAGGCAAAGAAACGCGAACACTATACGTCTGCTTGATTAGACGCTCAGATTCGCTTGTTGCGCGGGATCGCGGCGAGGGGTACATGCTGTATATGTGACAGGGTTAATATAATGGAGGTGATCGGATTAGGTTAAGTGGAGTATGAGGGAGCAAGAGGGAAGCACTGCAGGGGAAGGAGAGGAAAAAGGTATCATAACTGACCTAATCATTTGCGCCCAGGGGGTAGAGGCGCTGGATGGATCATCGCTCACGTCGCACTCCTTCTGATGGTAGAAAAGGAAGTCCTATACGAGGATGAATGGGACGCGGAGGAGAGGTGGATGTGCCACATACATCACGAACTCGACTTGGGCCCCAGCCCATGCCATCCGTCCTGGAGGGGAGATGTGAGCAGCGCACGGGGAGAGTGGCGGGGGGTGACGGACCATCGTTCCATGCCGAGACCGGTTGCCTCTGAGTTAGCGCTGCGCTCCTCCCATACGTATACGTTGCCGGGTACGATGGCGCGGCGTTCTTCGGCATCGAGACGGCGTGTTATGAGGGGTATAACATTGCGGGCGACGGCGTAGAAGACCTGGAGGGCGTCTCTGGTTGAGCGGATGCGTACGTTCTGGAGGGAGGGGCGCTGCATTGGTGGGGTGTGAGAAGGAGGGAAGCGGATGACAAGGGCAGCTATATATTGCTAGGAACGGCCATATGTAAGGGCGGGGTGCAGAGATGGTAAATTATTTAAAGTTTGAATTGAGTTAGCACACATTCAGAAAAAAAAAAACGACTTGAACGTTTAGATTGATCGGGGGCACTGAGCGAGTCCATGGACCCGCCGGTTCAGCCTCCTCTCCCGGGGATCGGCGACAACAAGAAAGCCAAAGTCCAAAAGGCAATGGAAGATGGAAGATGGAAGCACCCTATTCCCCCAAAACGTCGACGTCTCTTACGCTGAGCCGCCCGGCTCAGCCATCAAACCTTGAGCTTGATGCAGCCATCCTGTTCCGTACGTTTTACGGCTCATTTATCAAGGTCCCCATTCAATTATCCGCACTCCAAACGTTAATTCTCCTAGGCGATGCCCTGTCACTACCATGTGCACCGTCTCCCAACACCGCGTACGTGAAATCCAACTCTTGCCATATTCAATTCGGTACAGCATTCCAACTGATCTCGGGGGTTGTTACTCCTACAAACTCACCCACTTTTTTCCTCCTCACACGTCCTTCAGCGTCGACGATCACCCGCCTGCAAGGGTTGGCGGCGATCTGCACTACCCGCAGGCGGGTCACTCACGATCTCCCCTCCCTACTATTCCCCAATCAGCGACACCACACGCCATGCGTGGAACCCAGTCTGACATGAGGTTAACGCCACTAGACGTTTTTCGCGTGCGTCAACTATTGTCCCAGGTCACTCGACCTTGGACACACAACCGCGCCACCTCGTATTTTCCTCCTACTCCCAAGGGGTTTCCCGAGAAACCATCCCCCGCCGAATCTGCCCTACAAATGACCAACTCACATTGACTAACCCACAACGCTCCAGATCTAATCTCGACACACCCTCTCAACCTGGGAATATTCTAGTTATTTTCATACCTCGGAATATCCCGCCTCACTGCAGTACACATACCTGGAACCGGTTGCTCTATACCCCTGCGGCCTTCCGCTTCCTGAGGTTCCAACTGAGCTCTCGCCGCTGTTCTTCGCCTGGCATTCCCCGGCTGGAAGCTGTGCACCCCCTGAGATCTCGTGTGCGTTCCATTATGTGAGCGTCATTGAATCCAAACCACAACCTCGCAAAGGCGTGACAGGGTGGTCATAACACCTCGAGGCGTGTCCCCGTCTCCCTACCCCTACTTGCCTGGTTCCCGGCGCAGCCTCGAACCGCGAAGGTTTCAGGTCAATTCAATGTCCGAGACTCCGTGGCGTCCAAGGCTCGTGGCTGACCAGCCTTGACGGTTCCCGGAGGCACCGTAAGTAAGGGACGTGTGTTCTCCACCCTCCTGCCTTTCGGCATTTGCCGTGACCCAACTGCCATGCCAGCTCATAGCTTCATCACGTTCCAAATCAACGCACTTGAGGCCACATCCCGTCCACAACGACTTGGCGCAATATATGTACGAATGGGGCCACTTCCGAGCCCATCGCTTTTCCCACCACACCCATGATGCAGATGGGTGTAACACCGGGCGCAATCATTCCTGGCAAGTCAATGATTCCCTGTCATTTGACCATGTCACACGCCCTTTCAAACAACCATACTCGCCCACAAGTCGCGTTATGCACTCCTTCCAGCACGGTATCAGCTGCCAGCTGGTTCAGCTTGAAATTCAGGGTAGAACGGGGATTACTCGTCTTGTAAAGCTTTTTCATATGACCGTGGCAACAACGCGCTCAGCTTGCCAATCCCAATTGGTTTGGGCCCATCATCATGGGCTTGGCGACTTCACCGCTCCAAGCAGTGGTCGTGAAACGCGTACGTCCACTTTTGGCGTCGTGGGTCTCTCCAAGATGCCCCGTTGAGGCAATCGCATATCAGTATATGAACCCAGATACATTGCCTTTGGGTCCATCTCTGATGCCGGTCTATTGACCCGGCGATGCGTGATTCATGATCTAGAAGCTAAACCCGAATCGGCGTGCATCCTGTGACAGCGTCTTTCAGACTTGGAGAACGTTTTTGCCTCAAGCTCAAGAGTACCATGCTTCTTGATGTCATGCATGCCTGTCACTCCAATATATCACTGCGGATCTAGCCTGATTTCGCTACCACTCAATTCCCGATGAAAATCTCGTGTGCGCATCGTGAATGTCTGACACGTGAGTTGTGGGTGTGTGCGGAGACATACAAATTGGAAGATGCGCGACGTGTTCTTCATAAACCACAACTCAAAGGCTGAAGGTCAACCGCCTGGATGTGACAAAGCGGGGGACGCAAAGAATCCCTATGCTTGCGCAACATTATCCTGTCGTAATGCAATGAGGGGGGAGTATGTACAATATAAATGTGATGTATCCTGTGCAAATGTCTGGTGGAGGTGAGCATCTAAACTGGAAAGTGCCAAAACGGCCATTGAGCTAGATCGGAAATATCAAGCAAATCGTCGGTCACCGAATCTGGGAGTCCAGGTTGCGTTGTCCTACACGACTAGATGGTCTTTCGTGACAAATGAGTCAGTATTTGTCCACCAAAAGCCGGACGGATCTTACCTCGCAATGGAAGGACAATCGGCACCAGGTCTGGAATTTCGGCATAATGCATCTGGTCGCGGAACATGTAGCGCACTCGTAATGATTTAGGAGTACTGGGCGCTGGGTCACAGAATCCCTGTATACCCGACTACGAGAAAACAGTAAGTGCCGCGTGAAAATTCCAGTACATTTCTATCAATCACCTTGGGTATTTTGTTTGACACGTATAGCTGACTCTTCTGCACAAGTGCTTGGAGAGGTATCGTCACGTCTACATCAAGACCCACTGTGTCATTGTCCACGACCGTCGGCCCATAGGTGGCCTCCAAGATGACCAACCCTAACGAGGGTGAGTAAAAACAGGAGAAAATTTGCTCTCTGCCGCTGAAACTGACCTCCTATCGCTCTTTCAGCATTCGTGTGTCTTCTCGCGGGTTCTCGCAAAAGGAGGTTGATGTTCTCGGTCTCCCTCACTACCGCCGACCTCTCCTCTTTCAGCACTCTTCGGGCTGTATCAAAGTACCTGAATCCCCGTTCGGTAAGACCCCAAAATTAAGAGAACCGACAACTTACTTGGCACGCTGTGCACGACGGCGAGGTTTGAGTATGAAATGGTATCCAAGAGCCAATGCCGTTGAGGGTATTACGACGGAATACAAAGCCAAGGTTTGATCGTTCTGTGGTGATAGAACAATTGGCAGTGTCCATTTCTGCCGGAGATGCGATAGTCTGACGGCACATTGGGTGAACGTTGGCTGGTGGAGTATTGAATCGCTTACTCAAGCCTCACGAACACGCCCCAGTTACCTACACCAGCGGTTGTGGAAAAGGCACTCCTCTTTCCACTCCATTTTGCCGAGATGGAATACGCCACGCCTCGTAAACCAATTTCCACACCCGCTTTCAGGCGAAGGGCAAGCTCATGGAGGAAAACGGAATAATTCACTGTGAAGCATGATTCTAGGGCGTTGAGAACCAGGCCACACGACCAAGATCCAACGCCTGCGCCGAAGCCAGTGATTGAGCCAGGGCCGTTGTCAAACATGGGTTCGCCGGGGTCTGGGGCCGGTTTATATTCATCTGGTAACGTTAAGTCAAACGGCTTCGATGAATGCACGTGCAGCTCAAGACGACCAGCAGGCGACCCTGGCGAGAACGACCAAGTCGCCGACGCCTGGGTTGGGGAATGACGGAATAATCGGCGACCGACAGATATGGTCAAGAATGGGGGGACAGTGGGCCACAAAGAGGGAATGAAACCGGTTCGCAGAAGAAGGGCGTTATTGTTGTCATTGTATGTTGTTGCTGCAGCGACAACCTGAGGTTTCAGCAACCCCGCTGTCAACTACAAGAGAAGCCATTCACGGCCATTGAGTGATGTGAGTGAAAGGTGTTACGAACGTGTGAACGTACCTCGAGTGCGAATCGCGGGGAAATTTGATGCTGTAAAGTGGCCGTTAGAGTACGTGTAATACTCCGTGCGCCAGTCTCAGAGTGACCAGTCAGGGCAACAGTGGTTTTGGAGCCCAGGCGCTTCTGGAGTGTGGGATGGAGGCACAGTTTATCAGATCAATCAGATTGGGTAGCAACGGATAAGATCTGACCGTAACATTCTGGCGGACGCCGAAAGTAGTAACCCCAATACCCCGTATGCGGTTGAGAATGTTCTGTGTAGAATCATTGCCGCTTGCGAATAAAGAAGAGGCGTTGACTGAACAAGTAACCGAGCCTCTGGGCTGAAGAAGCTGTTCAATGGTCTCATGGCGGCGATCAAATGCCCATTCATCGAGTGCCGCCTTAATCTGATTTTCCGTTGGCTGAGCATCCTGGTTTGGGTAAATATCGATGGCCTACTTCTTCGTTATCTTTCCATCGCAGCTCCGCGGGCCATTTCCATTTCAAACCTTCTGGCCCTGTGTATTTAGAAACAGGGGGATATGAGAAGACCGGGGGGACGGCAGATTGCGGACAGGGCTTACCCAGACGATCATAAACTTGGCTGTTGGAGTGAGATATGAACAGCGCAGAGGGGAAAAGAGGGGCATGGTAACGCACCGGAGAAATGGATCTGACAAAACTAATTTACACGACAGTCAGGGGACGCAGGCGCAACATGTCAAGGTGTCGGTGTATCTCACCTTCGTAAGCTTTTTGTATCTCGAGGAACTTGGAAGCCGCAGTGTCCTTGGTGCGTTCGTCATGTTGCTTGTCGGGGTGGAATATGACGGACAAGGCCTTGTAGCGGTCTCTTATCTCATTCTGGGACGCGGTATTGGGCAAGTTGAGCACGGCACTGTGTTCAACGTCAGCTACGAACTGGACGGTAATGCGCAGTGACTGACTAGAGGTAGTCTCTGGTGTCCATGCAGGTCAGTGCTACAAGTTCGCTTCATACTTTGTCGCGTTCGAAGTGGTAGTCATGTGACCTCTCATTATTTCTCACGATCTCGAATGGCCACGTCGCGACTTGGCTTTGACTAACACCAGCATCATGACATCCCGCATCAACATTGCCCGCCCCGTCGCAGCGAACTACAACGCTGACCCACATGGCTTTTCCAACTCGCGCCCCTCCTCAGGTTACAGAGCCGCCGACCCAGACGACCCGCTCGAGAAGGTGAGGGTTTGGGGAAAACAGGTCGAGGATGCCATCGAGATCTACTCTCAACCCCTCCGACCTCACCTCCCCGCAATCGGTCGTTTCCTCATCGTAGTCACGTTTTTCGAGGACGCCCTTCGAATTGTCACACAGTGGAATGATCAGCTTTGGTATCTCCAAACGTGCGCTTCTCGCTCCGTTTCTCTACACCGCTTTTCACCGCTTCGAACAGCCACAGACACTTTTACTGGGGCTTTTCACATCTTTTCCTGTTTTTGAACGTCATCGTATGTGTTGTTGTCCCCTTTGCTTGCTCCTCGTAAATTAACCACGATGGATCTAGGTCATGCTGGCAGCATCCTCCGCCGTTATATCAAAACGTTTCACAGAATACGCCGTTATTGGTCTCTTCCTGGTCGTCGTCTCGCAAGGCTTCGGTTATGGTCTCATCTTTGACATGAACTTCTTCCTCCGAAACCTCAGTGTGATTGGTGGCCTCGTCATGGTGTTCAGTGAAACACTCATCTCGAAAAGAAAAAACTTTGCTGGTCTGCCCTCAATAAGCGAGACAGATCGCAAGAAATAGTCTGTATCGCCTTCGAACTCTCTTTGGCCCCCCTGATTTTCTGCTGTAGTTTCCTCCTCGCCGGACGTGTCTTGCTCATATTCTTGTTCTTTGGGTTCATCCTTCAGGGAAAATGGAGCATAGGTCGTGTTTTCGTCTCTCTGTTTGGTCTTGCCGCATGCGTGATGGTTGCTGTTGGCTTCAAAGCCAAGTGGTCCGCGACATTCTTGGTCATTGTGTTGAGCGTCTTCAATGTCTTTGCCAACAATTGGTGGAGCATACATAGCGCACATCCTCAGCGTGACTTCCTCAAGTAAGTACCAGGTCGCCTTTTGAGTTCGCGTCACTCACGTGTATCCTTTAGATATGATTTCTTCCAGACGCTCTGTAGGTCTCGGCAGATGACAGGATGTTGCATATGCTTACTGTTTTCCATAGCAATCGTCGGTGGCCTTATCCTTCTTGTCAACATCGGACCAGGTAAACCTCTTGCTGTGCTATTCTCCAGTTATTCACTGTTTTCCAGGTGGTTTCTCCGTGGACGAGAAAAAGAAAACATATTGAGGAGTCGTGTACTCGTTGATCCTCCGCACCTACTACGTGGTTCCGCGGACAATGTGCTGCAGGGCAGAGGTAACGCGGTCCCTACATTTGATCCTGTGTACATAGGCCGAATACCGCATGATCTTGTTTTACTGGAGTCACTCCGTGTGTGTGTGTTAGAGTGAATGTTTTTGTACGCTTTCACATTTCATCCTTCCACTAGTCACGTGGTAAATTTTCCCGGGTTACTACCAGCACTAGGGTAAGGGGAGGATTGAGTGTTCGCTCATGTCATTGAAGGATCTGGTGAGTAATCGTGCACTCTGCACGCCTGATGATGAGATCGATGGCGGAAAATGGCTCGAAAACGCTGAGCAGTAATTAAAGGAATAAGAGATCGGTAGGAAGTTCCAGCATGGTACGTCGTCATTGTCGGGTTCTCCCCTCAAGCGAAATGATCAGATCATCCTCTCGTCAAGTTTGCGCGACGGTCAACGATTGCAACGATCGTTCTCGAAGTTAGGATCGGCGAGAGCTACATTCGATGCACATCTCGATACCTTCTCATTTCAGCGGATATGTATTTGCCATCCTGTATCAATCCCCCAGCCATTGTCAGGCCTGCGTGATCAGAAGACAGTCATGGTTCTGATCTTACGAGGAAAAAAGTCTATAAAGCTACTGATAGCTTATACCTGACAAATCCCAAGAACTACCTCCACCCAGCCCGACCCCCGAAGAAATAGACTGGGTGGTAAGTTCCAGCGTTATACGTACTGACCTGAACGCTGCGCTATTAGCCCGTCCGCTGACAAGATCATTGCCCGGCATGCACGTCGGCGTCTTCCAAGAATGGACTCAAGCTCGGTTAATGGGTGATAGACAGTCTACGAACGGTGCGTCTACCGGCAAAATACCCTTGTTTACCGTCACCCATACCTCTGCCTTCCACGTCCAAGTTGTTTCTCCGCAGATCCTCAGCTTGCGGAAAATGCATCTCTAGAGAGTTGGATGTGCCCCAGCAGTTATGTCGGGGCCAGTGGTAACAGCATCAGTGAGCCCGTTGTCCTCCGCGGGTGCAAACAAGGTGCGAACGCGAGAGCTCTCAACCGAGATCAAACTGACCTTCTGGGACTGCGGGACTATCTCAGTTTGGTGTCAAATAGGTTCCTGTCAGTGAGGTGAAGTGTTTTGTGTAGGTTACTGGTACCACACCTGCCTGTGTGATTACCACAGTACTAATATTATGTGGCTTGAGGCATGGAGGTGTGTGTTCAACACACTTTGCAAATTCTTCTTGTTTGTTTCTCTAGACATCAACCATAAGGCAGGCAGGGTGTGCTCTTGCAAACACACTCAAGGAATGTTGTGTATCCTCCCTCTTCTTCCCCTGATGCTTTGTCTAATAATCCCCAGTCTTTCACACGTGGACAGAGGCATGACTGCATTACTAAAGATGATTCTGGGGCCTAAACAAAGAGAAACCATACCTTCCTGATTTCCACCAGATTTATCCTAAAAATCAGGAAGGTGTGGTTTCTCTCACAACTTATAACTTAAAGACAAGTTCTTGATCGGCTCTCTGGATGCTTTATTGAAATCCTGATCTGGCAGTTATTTCACATTTAATTTCCCATTTTCATAATGAACTGCCGCAGTACTGCCTTAGTACTGCCTCCTGAAGCCTTCATGCTCAGCCTTTGCACGTGCTGTCAGACACTGCATCCACTGTATCATTAATTAATGGCATGGATGGACTTCAGCAACCCCAGCTGAGGCAGTTGCTAGGGCTTACCAGTGCTGTCATAGTGGTAATGATACATTTCTTCTCCATTGAACCACTGACATATGTCCCACCAGTGGGTCTGTGAGCAACACAAGAACAATGTCTGTTTTCAAGGATACTTAGTGCATTGTTTGCCAGGAAAGTGTCATATGTGCACGAGCGACAGACAGACGCCGCCTGAAGTAGCAATGAGTCATGATCATACGTTTCAGGGGCGAGCGCGCTCGCGAGAAGGGTGTGGGGTCGGTTGCCGGGTTAGAGGTTGGAACGCCGCGTGTCATTACCATGCGTTATTTGAACAGTCTCAGTGACTCTTGACTCGGAGGCAGTCTACCACATGTAATTACACGAAGAGGTCACGTGACTTTTCTCTCGTCAGATGTTCCAAGTCGCAGCGATGGCTTTTTGTCAAGATGAGCGATGTCAAGGTCTACACCGTCAACGGTGCCGTCGCGGGATCATCCTCCTCGATACCCGATTGGCTCAAGAAAACGAGAACATCGAAAACGAAGGGAAAACGGGCCCTACGAGAACATGTCGAGGGTCAGATAGAACTCATCCAGGGGTTCGAGTTCCCTGAAGCAAGCAACAAAATCAAGACTACACGAGACGGACACCATGCAATCGCAACGGGGACTTACAAACCTCAGATGCGAGTCTGGGATCTGGACGAGCTCACTCTCAAATTCGAGCGGCATGGCGACGCCGAGAATGTCGACTTCATTGTGAGTGAGTCTTTTCCTCCTTTTTTTCTCTGCCACAGGGACTCGTAACGAGGACGCGCATGCTCAGCCAGAGATGACAGATCCTGTCGGACGACTGGACAAAGACGATACACCTCCAAAATGACCGCACGGTCGAGCTGCACACGCAGAGCGGCTTCCATTATCGGACACGGATACCGCGTTTTGGTCGTTCCATCGCATACCACTACACATCGTGCGACGCCCTCATTTCTGCATCTGGAAACGAGGTATACCGGCTCAACCTCGAACAAGGACGTTTCATGAACCCCTTCGTGCTCAGCGCTCCGGAGGATGAACCGATCCTCGGAGTCAACTGTATAAACATCAATCCAGCGCACCAACTGCTGGCGTTTGGGATCGATGGGCATGCGAACGTGCAATTCTGGGACCCTCGTTCGCGTTCCGTCGTCGGTGTGCTCGAACTGCCCAAAGGGCGTATCTCTCGCACTACGGGACGGTTCAGGGTGACGCTTCCAGGCGTCGACGATGAGTCGTCGGAGGACTCTTTGGCGGTGACGGCGATTGCGGCGAGGTCTGACGGACTCTCGTATGCGATCGGTACGTCTACGGGGCACACGCTGCTCTATGATATACGTTCACCGCGGCCGTTCGCGCTCAAAGACCAAGGGTATGGTCTACCGGTTAAAAACGTCGCTTGGCTCGAGGGTGGCAGCCGCATGGCGGGCGACGGAATGGTCCTCAGTGCGGATAAAAAAGTGGTCAAAATTTGGGACCGGAATACAGTACGGAAGGTACTCTTGGTACTGCGTTGTATGCTCATTCGATTTTCCAGCCCTCGTCAAATTTTGTATCGATCACTCCGGCTACCGACCTTAACGACATCCATCACATACCAGGGAGTGGTTTGCTCCTCACTGCCAACGAAGGCATCAAAATGGCATCGTATTACATCCCTCAACTTGGCCCGGCACCACGCTGGGCAAGCTTCCTTGAGAATATTACAGAGGAAATGGAAGGTTCAAGTGTACGAAACGCATACGAAGACTACAAGTTCATTGAGAGGAACGAGTTACGGACGTACGTTATCCCATCTTGTCAATATATTACGTCGTGCTGATCCTTGATGCTTAAACGCAGTCTTGGGCTGGATCACCTCATTGGCACGCCTGCACTCAAACCCTACATGCACGGTTACTTCGTGTCTCTCAAGCTGTATGATACTGCGCGTGTTATCGCCAATCCCTTCGCGTATGCAGAGCACCGCGAGAAACTTGTCAAAGAACGCCTTGAGAAATTAGCGGACACCCGAATACGTACACGCAAAGACAGTGCGGCGACGTCTGTCAAGGTCAACAAGGCCCTCGCAGATAGGATCGAACGAAATGCAGAGCGAGAACGGAGGAGAGAAGAAAAGAAAAATGCGAGGAAAACGAAGAAAGCTGCGAAGGAGGGTGAAGAGGGTGTTGCAGACCAGGAGTCCATGTCTGTGGATGAGGAAGAGGTGGCTGGTGAAGAGCAGATCACGCTTCTCAATGATCCTCGTTTCAAAGAACTCTTTGAAAACCCTGACTTCATGGTGGATGAGACGAGCAGGGAGTATGCTCTTCTTAATCCGTCTTCCGTTGTAATGAAGACTGCGACCTCATCTCGGGGGAAGACGGCTGTGGAGGATGAAGAAGACGAAAGTGACGAAATGTCATCCAACGGTCTGAACAGCGGCAGCGGTGATGAGAGCAATGAGGACGACAGCGACAGTGATGACAGCTCCGATGCCGGCGGTGGGTATAAAGGGCAACTTTCATTTCCGGGTACTGACATCACCCATTGCAGAACTTAACAAACATGATCCCCGAGTCAGGCCAGGGCAGAAAAACGCGCGTCTTCAGCAAGTCTACTCGCGGACACGCGACGCCAATAGACAGTCGAGCAACGTTCATTTCGTACCATTGGTTACGCAAATGAATGCGGCAGCTGGCAAGACGAACGACAAGGATGCCTCGTTTGGACAGCGTCTTGTTTCTCGGAAGTTGTCGAAGCCATCTGTCGAATCACCTGCGACCGTGCGGTTTAGCGCTGATGGCGGGATGGAAATGAGTTTTATTCCCTCTGGTACCGGTGATGATGACCCGGACCCAACGGCTGCGCCAAAGAAGGCTGTCCGGAAGGGTGTTGAAGTATTTGGTGCGGGTATGGAGCGGGGTGTCGAAGAGCCGAAAGGCGAGATGAGCGAAAGTGAACGAAGTGGTCGAAAACAACGTAGAAAGGGGATGCGGAGAGGTAGTAAAAACGTTTTCAGACAATTGAGCTCGTAGCCCCTCCATTCCTTGTTTGTAGACTCCACTGTGTTGTGATGGCAGATCATTGTAAGTCGCTGCAAGCGATCATTGACCTGACTGAAAGCGCACGCGTGCGCACCTCGCAGCGACGCAATCTCAATATGCCGCCGCTGCCCGCGTTCCACTCATCAAGTCGCCTGCTGTGAGGGTACCCCCGCAAGTGAGTCTGATTCCCGTTTTACCACCGCCCAGTCATCTCACGCGCCGCTCTGCCAGGTCCAACTTCCGCCAGACATCCACCCCCTTCCCGACAGCGTCACACCCTACGTGAGTCCCCGCAGCGTCCGAACGAGTCCACGTTGACATCTAGGCCTCGCAGTTCGCCTACCCGTTCGTGCTCGAGCCACACACCCTCACGCTCGAGTCCTCACGACGCAGCACACTTGCGGCATACACCGCACGGCGCGAAAGCGTCCTGCGCGCGCGCGAGGACGAAAAGGAACGGCGACGGCGGGAAGCGCTCAGGCGTGTCGCCCCCGGGTTTGACGGCAACGCGGAGACGCCGCTCGAGCCCGTACGCAGTGTTGCGGGTGCGCCGTCCGAGAGGCATCCTCCGCTGACAGGGCAGGGCTTAGAGGGGAGACCGGGAGGAGGGGATGTTATGGACGATCTCGTGGACCAGCTCGAAAAGATGGTTGGTGGTACCGCTGCTGCGGATAGGAAGACGTGATGCCGGTGGAGTGTATCAACAATCTGTGTGTACTACTGACGCAGCCCATGGTTGCGACACTATCTTATACGCGACTGCGACCAACGTCGTTGCACCATCTCGGGACCTATCGAACGCACCGGGTTACTTTGCATTAAATGGTGTCAATGGTATACAGCCGATCCATGCCACAGTAAGTACTTGAGTTCGTCATGCAGAACCCAGCCTGCCAGGTCGCCTTCCAACTCGTCGCAATCAGAGGTATGGGGGCCAAGCAAAGATGTTGTATTTTACTTGACACGAGTCGGGTTGGACGCAATGCTAAAACTCTCCCGTCACATACCATGTCTTCGTTACGGCCAGTCAGAGCAGAGGATCTCTCTGCCGACAGCTCCTCCGTGAACATATTGGAACTATCTCACCATATGTTGATGCATTTTTCCGCAACGGTCTCTTCGCGGAATGTTACTTTTATTTCTGTGCAGCTCAACCGTACGTCCCGTTGCAATGATTCAGAATGGTACACTACACATCATTAGTTATTCAGTCCTAGACAGAGCGATTGTATATCAATATCAATCATTTGACGTCCTCTCCCGCTGATCCTCTGGAGGTAGATGGCCACCCTAATCTCACCTGGCTGTTACCAAGATCCGCCTGAGTGTCGTGAGTTATGAGTGAGGCCTGCGAAGGTCTTTGGGTCGACGAGTAGGACCCGGACAACGAAAAGCCTGAGCTTGATCCGGTTAACGGAAACGTGGTCGTGGAGGGTGAGAACGACCCTTGACCACTCATGGAAAGGATGCCTCCGGAAGGAAACGCGCCACTAGAGCCGGACGACGAAAGCGACACCCGCAAATTACGGGTTGGCTCAAATGGGGGCGCCTTGCTAGACAGCGTCGATCCAACGGAACTCGTGGAGCGAGATAGTGCGGACGACGTGGATTGGGAAGAGAAAATCGTATTGGTGGAGTGCGACAACGCTGGCGTCGCCGGGATAAATCCGGGTGACCCGGAATGGGAAATCGACGAAGAAGACGAGTGTAAGAGCCCTGAAGGATGGATTAAGCCTGGAGGGTGTGGCAGTCCTGAAGCACTTTCGGTGCTCGTTCGATAGGCAGATTGTGAGCGGGGCTGGTGGCGAGGAAAGTGTGGAGGGGATATCGGTGGCTGGGAGGTTCTCTGTGCAGTTGGACGTCCGATCGTGCCAGGATGTGATAAACGTCGCCGCTGCGAGTCTGTCCTCGAAGGGTTTCCATATAGGCTGTCCCATAGGTCGCCGTTTTGGAAACCAACCCGTCCAGCGAGCTCGATCTCGTGTTGGATTTCCGCAAGCTGGGCCTCGAGATCCGGGATCACAGAATTCTCCAGTCTCTCCTTCTTCACCGTCAGTCGCTCTAACCTCTGATTCAACGTCGCACACTCTCCCTTCATGCTGTCCTTCCTTTCCTTCACATCCTCTTCTTGTTTCTCCCGTTCTTCTCGAACTGCGTCAGCTTCCCCCTTCACTTCCCTTAAAACATCTTCGGCTTCTGACTCCTTCTGCTTCAGTCCCGGTAACTCTTGTTCGTCAGCCGACGTCAGCTGCTCGAATTCTTCCCGGGCTTCATTCGCACGTCGCACGGCGTCCTCGAGGGCACGAACACGCTGGCGGGCTTTACATTCTGCAATGCCGGCTTTTTCCGACGCCCGTTTCAGGACGTCAATCTCGCCACGCAAGCTAGTCGTAGTTTTGTTCGCGTCGCGTCTCGAAGACTTGAGAGCTGCTTGTAGGGTTGCTTGCTCTGCGTGTAGGGCGCTTAATTGGTGCGAGAGCGTTCGTAGACGCTCTTCTGGAGTTGGCGTCTGGGAAGTTGATGGAACAGACGGGGAACTATCGTTAGCATTGCTCGTCGATGCGGAAAGAGCCTCTGGCGGCGTTAGAGCGTAGTGGTCATCACTTCTCTCGTTATCCAGGGGTGTGGCTTCTGCATCTACATCGTCTGCTGAGCGTACACCACGCTGAATACACGTGTTTACTTACCTTCGGTGGTGACCTGCTTTCGCATCGTCCCTCCGCTCACAAGAGCCAGGTCAATGTCATACTGTCTCCCAGGATGCAGCCCGTAGATGACGATGATAGCTTCATCAGCGTGATCGTTCATGCGAAGGATAACGCGTTGCCAACTTGAGCCATTCACTTCTACGGAGAGCCCGTAAGACAGCGCATCCGCGATAATTCCGCGTGAATCCAAGACAGCAACGTTATTGGTATCGTTTGATGCGTCACCATTGGGCTCTGGTTCTGGCTCGTCTTCTGTGGTATGGAGGGATGACGAAAGGATGAATGTGGCGGAGACGGATGTTATTTCCCGCACTGCGAGCGTGAGGTGAGGTGTCCATGGACGTATGGTATGCCATTCAGAAGCATTAGATGTAGATGGATCAGGAACAACGGCAGCTGGTGCATCACCCATGTTAAGTCGTAGATGGCGTTGCCGAAAGATGACTTTTGAACGCGAAGTGGCTTGTGATTTGAGTAGAGAAAAGATTCAAGACGATATGTCGAATATCGGTTCCGTGATTGGCGCGTTCTTTCGCGCGTGAGCGTTTGTGCGAAGAATTCCGGCGGCCGGAGTTGTGGCGAGGTCAATTTGGCGTTTGTTTGGATCTAAAGCCTTTGGTAAATATCCAAACAAGGAAACCTTGACTTGGCGAGATGCCTGTACAACGATAGTCTCGAGCCGTTCTGGGAAAGCGCTTCGAGTTTCGGGTTTTTCCGCGCTATAGAACGTCTGGGGACTTTTACCTGAGGACTCTTGGATCGAGTCACGTATGTCACGCTTTAAATCCTTATTTGGGTAGAATTTCGCTCGTTTTGGATGGTGACATGACACCACTGTCCTGTTTTGGATTAAATCCTTATAAGGAAACTCGCATAGGAGC
>JBBPMA010000270.1:0-32172 GCA_038090075.1 Xanthoconium purpureum | reverse complement strand
GGCAACAGGATCCCAAACCCAAAAGAAACGCGCCATACTGTCTGAAGATGTTGCTCCCCGGCTGCAGAGAGCACAATCAAGAACACGGAAACGGCCAATGGTCCACCAAACTGATTCAGAGGTGTGTCATCGTCCTGGAAAACGCTTGACAAAAAGAACATAAGGAATTACCGAAAGAACGAAATTCGTGACCATGATGAAGACTGGAAGCAGAAGTCAAAACGGGAAGACGGAGAATGGATATGTAATACTTGCCTGGTCCTCGACTCTGGACAGATCTCTCATTCGCTGCTTCACTCGCGCTCGTCGACGAAGCGGGGTACTCTCCACCGACACCCTACATGAATCAATAACAATGACAAGGTACGAGTGCCACAGGTGGCTTACTACACCAGTGATTCCTCGCGCAATTGTGAGGAACCAAAAGAGACCGGATGGACTTCCGTGAGCACCATGGGCGGCAGTCCCAAGAGTGGCACCAAGAACGATGAGCAGAGTGGTGCCCACCAGGGCAAACTTTCGGCCCAACCTGTCACAAATCAGGCCAACAAGAATTTGCCCAATAATAGCGCCTATTGTAGATCCAGATTAGATCGTTTTGAGAACAGCACTTGTTCGTGCATGCTGACCAATAAGAAGAGCGTTTGAAACCCGAGTAGAGACGTCCGATGTATAATATTTAGGGTAAAGTTTCTTGAAGACAACCTAGAAGAGACTGTCCATAACTGGTGCCAAGAGGACAAATGAAGTGGGACATACATTGCCCATGGTCAACAGGTTGTTCTGATCTGAAATACAGCTATTTCATTGGCTGCTATGGGAACATGGAGTATAAGCTCACATCCGTCACTGATCAAACCAAAACCAGCCGCAACGATGGTGAGCCAAGAGCTAAGTGATTCTTTCTCATTGAGTTTATGGGCAGTTGCTTTGAGGTCCGATTCATAAGCGTTGACAGAGAAGTTCCGAAGGCCAGAGGGGTGGTCTCCTTCGGAGGGGCCGACATCTTTCTCGGTCGACATGAGTATAGCAGAGGGAGACTATCCGACAAGAGACCGGAGAGAAGACGGCTGTGTGATGGCTTTATAGAAGAATGCACGTGGCATTCGAGCATCATGAGAACTATGGATCCACATGATACATTGATGACACGGTATTACCGCTGTCATCAGAAGGGACACACTGCTCTGCAATGAGCAACGTTTAAACAGATCTCTCTGGGGCACCCTGGCCCGATTCTGTGCGGGAGAAGAGGAATGCAGCATCGGAGGAGAGTTGACCAAAGTTAGAGGTGGTGTCCCTGGGTAATCGGTAGCCCGTGCTGCATCAGTGCCTGGCACGTTCGTTAGATAAACCCTAACCCCAACTCTTATCATGGAAAAAATAATTCGGGTTATTTTGCAGTACACACTTGGACTCGCACCAACACAAGATGGCTGTTCCAAACGGAACATCTCATCTCAATCTCGACGACGAACTTGATTTCACAGACATCGAGGCAAAGTAGGCACCCTGTTGATGCGTATGCTGCTTTGTTCATGATCACTCCCAGATATCACGTCGCCCTCGATGATGGCCTGGACAACGTCATCGTTGTAGACGGTGTACCAGTGATTGACAAGTCAAAACTCGACAAACTCGTCACAAAAATTTCCAAAGAGTTCACCAAAAAGGGTGCGGCTCTGAAACCCGAAAACATCTTCGTTCCATGGGACAATGCTTCAGGGAAAAGCAAAGGGTGCGTCAACACCATCCTTCGCATCGGTAGTATCACTAACTGGCCGCTATTCAGTTACATATTTGTCGATACGGGCAGCGCAGACGCGGCAACGTTTGCGATAAACGCCATGCATGGCCACCCTTTCGACACAAAGCATACCTTCCTCACCAATCGTTTTACCGATATCGAACAGTATGCGGACATGGACGAAACCTACGTTGAACCCAAGATAGAAGAATTTCATCCAAAGGTTCGAGGTTGAAAATCGCCTTTATTCCGGTGCTGATCTTCCCTGTAGGAGCACCTTCGGGCTTGGCTCGCTGACCCGCAAGGGCGTGATCAGTACGTCACCTACCGCGGTGATGATGTTGAGATTCATTGGCACGGGAAGCCATCTCAGTGTGAAGTTGCATATTCGAAAAAGGTCTGGCTCATAGTTGAAATCTTGACATAGTTAACGTGTTGTTTCCAGAATTGGACCGAGCTCTATGCCTCATGGTCTCCTCTCGGTACATACTTTGCAACGCTCTTCCGTCAGGGTGTTCGCCTATGGGGCGGTCCTTCTTGGGAGCCCCAGCAACGATTTGCCCACCCGTTTGTCAAGTTGATCGATTTCTCCTCATGCGAAAATTATCTCGTCACATGGTCGCATGATCCCATCACCGTGTCCCCCACCCTCCCTCAAGGTCCCGAGTACTTTTCACCTGAAGACGAAGGAAACAACATTGCTGTCTGGGATGTCAAGTCAGGTCACTTACTTCGAACATTCCCCACGTCCCTTTTCGAAAGCGAAGACCCTTCGGTGAAAAAACAAATGCAGTGGCCCGCACTCAAATGGAGCGCTGACGATAAGTACGTCGCGCGGGTGACGCCTGGTCAACAAATTAGCGTGTATGAGCTCCCCAACATGGGTCTCCACGACAAGAAAAGCTTGAAAATTGAGGGTGTTGTTGACTTTGAGTGGTGTCCCCACGGTGACAAGGACAGGGACGATAGTGACAAGACGGCCAGAACAGACAAACCGCCGAAGAAAGCTCGGGAAAACATGCTTGCATACTGGACACCTGAAGTGGCCAACCAACCTGCGAGGGTTACCCTTCTGGAGTTTCCCAGCAGACGAATCCTGCGCCAAAAGAATCTATTCCACGTCACGGAGGTTGGTGTATCGACTGCTCGGATAAAAAAATTGACGTCTGATGGACCTCTATCAGTGTAAGCTCTACTGGCAAAATCATGGCGACTTTCTGTGCGTCAAAGTCGACCGTCACACAAAGACGAAGAAATCGATCTTTTGCAACCTCGAAATCTTTCGAGTTCGTGAAAAAGACTTCCCAGTGGAAGTGGTGGAGCTCAAAGGTTGACTTGCTTCTCACGAGTGTTTACATATACTGACTATATACAGACACTGTGACGGACTTTTCTTGGGAACCTAAAGGCGAACGATTTGCCATTGTGTCGAGCAGCGACCCGAACCTCGGTAACCCGGGCCCTGGTATCACAATCAAGACTGATATTAGTTTCTATCAACTGGATCGAACCAAGAACGATTTCAGGCTTCTACGTACGCTTCACGGTGTTGTGTAGTCTTTGGCATTGCTAATGTACTATAGGCACACTCGCATCTCGTACGAGCAACACTATTCGGTGGTCACCCCGAGGACGACACGTGGTGCTTGCTACTGTGGGCTCATCCACGAAGTCTGAGCTTGAGTTCTGGGACCTCGACTTCCACAACGAAGAACGCAGGGAAGGCCAGACGGCGGAGTGGGGTACTGGAATTCAACAACTCGGCTCATCGGATCACTACGGGGTTACAGACGTAGAATGGGATCCGAGCGGGAGGTACCTGGCGACGAGTGCGAGTGCGTGGAGGCATACGGTAGGATTCATGGTGAACGAACGCGGATGATCGCTGATTTTGAATTAGCTCGAGAACGGGTACGCGATGTGGGACTTCCGCGGCCAAGAGCTCGAGAAGCATATTCAGGACCGATTCAAGCAATTCATCTGGCGACCCCGCCCACGCACGTTGCTGACGAGGGAGCAGCAACGACAGATTCGTCGAAACCTAAAGGAGTACAGTCGCACATTCGACGAAGAAGATGCGGCAGAGGAGAGCAATGTCAGCGCCGAGCTGATTGCACATCGCAAACGGTTGGTTGACGAATGGAATGCATGGCGGGCACGTTGCAAGCGTGATGTTGCGGACGAGAAGCGTGGAAGGGGACAGAGGTCGGAGCATGCTGGAAGGGATGAGGACAAAGAGGAGATTGAGGAGTGGATTGATGAAGTGATCGAACAGATCGAAGAGGTGATCGTGGAGTAAGAAAGGCGTGGCTGTGCTAGTAATAGTTTTGATGTTGTCAATGTCAATGTATCTAATCAGCCTACCGTCATCATGTCTCTGGTCGAGCTGTCCCCAGCCGTGCAAACAACCTCCGACTCATCAACTTTATGGGCACAACGTATGCATATATGTTCTCCCTTGTGTCGTGCAACTCACCTCCGATAGCCTCAAAGGAATGGATTATTCCCGCGAAGCCAAAGCCTGGACGAAAGCCAAAGAAGGAGTCCAAGGCGGACTCAGCTCATCCCATAGACGATATCGTTGGTCCTCTCGTGTTCAATGCTCGCTCATATCCTGATGTTTACTAGGACGAGGAGTCCTCTGTCAGCAGGCGTGTGCAGAATAGGCAAGATAATCCTTGCATCCAATACTCCCGACGGAGCTAACCGTGACCTGCCTCGTCCAGAGCAGCCCAGCGCGCGTTTCGTGAACGCAAGCAGACTCAACTCGCCGAGCTTCAGGCTCGTTTGCATTCATACGAACAGGGAGAGATCGAGCGTAGTGTCGCTCTGCGGAACATCGCCAAGAAGATGAAGGAGGAGAACGAGGAACTCCGCAAAGAGAACCAGACACTCCGAGAGAAGATTGCTCGAATTGAGCAAGAACGTGACGAGTTACTCAACAAGGACAAGAAACGAGCGTACGACGACACGTCTGCGTCTTCCTCCACTTTGCTCCCGTCTGACAGCTCTGCTACGAAACGGGTTAGGGTAGACGAAGACGAGCAAGAAGCTCTCCCTCTTGCCCTCCTTCCCCTTTTCCCATCATCATCATCATTCTCTGGTGTCTTCTCCCGACGTCACTCCCTTGGCTGGCGCCTTTTCTCCTGGAGCACACTCTCGGCATTCCATCTTTCCCACACCTCCACCAATTAACAATTCCCTCTCGTTCTCGGCAACGGATGAGAAAACTAGTAATTTGGATAGCCAAGATCCTCTCCATCCTGGTGACTGCATCTTGTGCACCTCAGATGCACCTTGTGTGTGTAGAGAAGTGACTTTCCAGCAGGCGGCTGATGTCAGCAATAATCCACCTCACCAACCTGTTCTCCCAGACAAGAACCTCAACCAGCAGTCAATCGTCTCGGTGGGCCAATCCGTGCACGCGGACACTCCTTCGACCGCCGGTATAAGCATATTAGATAATCTGCCAGCCTTCCAGGCGCCCGTTCCTATTCGTCGCAAGACGGGCGCTTCGCGGGCGGATCCTATATTCCCGGTCACGTTCGTAGCCACAACTTCGTCTTCAGCTACCAAGTGTTCAGGTGACCCCGACAACTGCATGGCTTGCGCGGACGATAATTTCGGCAAGGCATTCTGCCAGGCAATCGGTCATACGGTGAACTCCACTCTGCCTTGCATCGATTGTCCCAAAAGAACTACTCAAGCGGACGAAATCTTGGTTGGTGGCTGCTGCGGCGACGTCAGTAAATGCGGATCGTGTGGTATCGCGCCCATCATTCCCTCCACGGCTTCACCACGTGGGCCTGACACCATACCCACGGACGACGCATGGCGTCAGCTCAAGTCACATCCGAATGTTGCTTTTGCGGACTTGACGTTGCTTGCGGAAGTCGTTGCACGCAGATCAAAGTGCACTGGATCTCGCGTGGTTATATCGCCCGCACTTGGGTCTGTTGCACCAGATCACAATGCACGACACTCCCATCTCGAGTCAACCGCCCCGAGTGTCGACCAGACTGTGCTACTTACAGACCCTCACGAACACTACCATCAAAAGCAGAGGCGGCGAGAATCGGCGCCGCAGTTAGTTCCACAACATGTGCTCATTGAGTGCGGACAGCGGAGGGTGAGAGAGGTCAATGCAGATGGTGTTAGGGAAGCCTTGAGACTGTTGGACCAGAAATTTGCACATAGGATGTCATCTTGGCATGTACATATTACTTAGTTTGTAGGGTTCCTTTGCTCACGGAATCATATGTATTATATTATCCGAAAGGGTACACGAGCTACTGCCACAAATCCATCAACGTGCTTGACAACCGAGAAACGTTGCAGGTGCTATATCTCTTTCCACTCCCGCAAGATCTGAAGAAGTTCCTGGTTGAAAGAGCGCCGTTCCCGCAGGGTAAGTGACTTCTTCCACGGCGCGCCTGCGACCCCCGATCCACGAAATATACGCGCCAGCTGCTTGAGAGGCGCATCTTTGAGTTCGCTCGGAAACGGCTTCACTTGAGGCCACAGCTCGAGCAAAACCTTTCTGGCGACCGAATATGCTCCAACGGCAAAATACGCATGTGCAAGTGCGTCAATGGCTGGTACGTCAGGTGGAATACCAGCAGTGACCATTGCCCGGAAAGCCCTCATTGCTAACCCAGGTTCACCCTTGCGTCCATAGCCTGAAATAAGCACCGTCCACATTACCACATCCGGCTCAAAACCGGCTGCCTTGGCGGATCGCATGACCCGTTCAGCAGTCTGCATGTCTCCGGCCCGTGTAAAACCATCCATAAGAGAGGTGAAATGATGACGATTTGGGTGCATGCCCTTGTCGATCATATGGTGAAACACGGACTTTGCGGTCTCGAGGGTGGGGTCGGCGATGCCTTCGTGCTTGAGCCACATGGCAAAGGTAGCTCGATCACTCTTGACTCCCTTGCGCGAGAGAGTGAGAATGGTAGACCGAATATCGAGCGAATGATGATGGCTACCGCTGGGGTCAAAGTTTTCGGAAGCGAGGATGGTGCGGTTCTCTGGGGGCACAAATGTATACCGTCTTGTCGGCGAAAACCTGGCGGCAGTAGTATCCCATCCAATACCATGAACCCTGAACTTCTCTCGGTGCAACACATCACGGAGGATGGCATTGAGATGGCGAATGGTCGGACCGTGGATTTTTCGTGACATTCTCTGCAGAACCTGGGTCAGCCGGCGCGTTTTGATGTGTCCAATGCGGCTGAGGTAATTGAGAAACACTTCGATGGTGGCCGCATTAGACTGAATACCGTTCGACTGCATGATACGAATGATGATTCTTGCGCCACCGAGTCCGCGGATCTCCATTACTCGGGGTAGGACAGCGTTGAAGACATGTACGGTCAAACCAATACCCTTTACGTCGATAGGGAGTTGAGATATGCCTTTTACGCGGAGAAGAGCGAGTACACTCTGAGCATCCGCGTCTGATTTGAGCATCGCGGCCAGCAAGCTCATAGCCATGTCATCACGACCACTGAGACAATAAGTACGAATAAGAGCAGCCACTACACCGACATCGGGTTTGGTGCCAATTTCGACCATGCGGTTTACTACATTGTGGATTCGGTGGAATTGTCGTTGACTGTTCAAGTAATGGATCAAGATTGTGAATGTAGCGGCATCCGGGTGGTGGGTTATGAGTGTTCTTCCGGATGAAGGGGGGAGAGAATCTATGAGCGAGGACGCGGCGCCATCGAGCTCTGTGGTAGTACCTTCTGGCTGATGGGCGGTTTCTCTTCTGGGAGTCACAGGGGAAATCATCCGATTGATGTATTCCGTGGCACTGCATTCGTCGCCGACATCGAGGAAATGTTGAACAATGCTGTTGAGAACTCGAGTAGATGTCCGAACATCGACATGACGCAAGGCCTCGATGGCTCGTGCGTGGACCTGGGGGTCCAAACCCAACGATCGATACGAGGTAACGATGAGTGCGTGAGTAGTGGCATCGACTGGAAAACCGGCTTTCTCCATCAGCTGCAAGCATCTCTTGGCGGAGTCCAAGTCTTGATTGCAAAGGTGTCCAGAGACAAGAAGGTGAAACGTTCTTCGAGTGGGTTGGACCTTGTCGCGCGCGAATTCCTCGATCACGTGATCTAAGCGACCGAAGCGATGGCATTCTATGAATGCTCTGATCTTCCAATTGAGGAGACGAGCGGTAGTCTTTCCACATTGATCCCTTGCGAGAGAGGCCAGAGGGGGGATTAAAGACCAGTGTTCCCTCAGGGAGAGCTGATGGAGGACAGATTCGAAATGGTTCGGCTTGAAGCGACAGCCTAGTGCGTGTGCAAGGGTCATTACAGAGCGAGCTCGCGAGGGCCGAGAAGTAGATGCTAGAAACTGTGCCAGACGCCTTGCGGACTCTCTCTGGCGGAAGTACCGACGCAAATAGAAGGAGGCATTCACATCCGACACGATGGCCATGATTTCCTCTTTGGTTGCAGCAGAAAGGGTGTCGATGATATCTAGGACCCCGGAGGGGAACTGTCCGCGACAGCGGATTAGGGTGCGTGAGCGGGGAGCACGCGGTGTTTCCGGACACATCAGCGGGCGAAAGAGAGTGGCAATGTGGTGTTTTGGGAGTGCGAGAGCGTGCAAGGAACATTGCGAATGAGGGGTGAGGATGTGCTCGTTGCGTTTTACAGGGACGAGCAGGGCTTGCTTGGCGTGGCGGCCAACTCCCCTTAGCATGAGCAGCCAGAACGGATGAGGCTGTCACGTCCACCACGGTACCTAAACGAGGCAGAGAATGAGATGTTGTCGCTCCGGGAGTGGTTGAAATACCTGTTGTAGGGAAAACCGTAGTCGTACCGTGAAACTAGCACTGGATGGGCCGCGTTCAAGTTTAGGCCGGAGACGGCCGGTGAATTACCACGGTGGACTTGGACAGCCGCGATCCTCCATACGTTCATACATACAGCACGGTTGGAAGAACCTTCCGGGCGGTACGTTCTGCGACAGACTTTACAGATGGCTCAGGCCCAGGGTGGTGTAACGTTCCGTTGCAACCGGTCACTCTCGGCCGGCGTGTGGTTTGGTGCCCAAGGCGCTGACTCGTGTTCATTTTGCAGGAATGGCGAGCCACTGCCTGTTCAGAGCGGTGCATTTCCCCGTCGGGTCATTCTTCACTTCCGTACGTGGTGGGACGCCGCAGTTCCAAAGTCGCATTGTCTAATCTCCTCCTCCCGATCCAGTTGGTTCCCGTGTAGCCGTTTACGGCGCCAAGTCCCCTTGCCGTCACAGATCCAACTTTGCAGCAACGTTGCAGTGCCTGCGACATGTTTCAACGTTGGCCCTATCACCGCGACGGTGGCTATTCGTCCTCGACGATGGCCTAACAACCTCTTCTTTTAACCCATATTTGTCACAAACTCCGTATCGGAGCGCTGTGACTCAAGACTTGGGTCCGTGGACAGCATGCATATAAACCCGCTACAGCTCGTCCTTCCTGTACCATCACCCAGTTCCCCCCCCTCCCATGCATTCGTCCCATCTCACGATCCTCGAGCAGAGCTCGATCCTCTATCCGTCTGCTTCGGCATTCAGGATCCCACGATCTGATCCCACAACTGGTCAGGTACATGATTGGCTTTCCATATCATATCGTCAGTTCAAGGACGATGTCGAGTACACCGCACGCTACTACCGCCGCTTGCTCAAGTCCGCCGGCATCATGGACAACTCGGTCGTCGGTCTCTGGTCTGCCCTAATCGTATTCCCCTGCGTTGATTTCCTCACATCTATCTAGGCTCGCTGGCATGACCTACCAGGATGTTCTCCACATATACGGCATATCAAGAGCCGGATACATCCCTCAATTATTCAGCATCAAACTTCCTAATCCTGACGTTGTCCTCGAGCTGCTCCGTAAACAGGATGCCCGTGCTCTCATTTATGCCCCCGAGTTCTCCCGCGCAATATCCAGCTTCCCATTATCAGCATTTCTCGCAGTTGCAAAAGATCAAATGGAACCTTGTTTGGAAGAATTGCCGCCACTCTCCCCTAAGGATGGGGATCAGACTGTCTTCGTATTCCACACCAGCGGATCTACATCTGGTAGCCCCAAACTCGTCCCTTGCAGTCAACGATGGTTGAGCACCATTGTCACGAAAGCCAAGTTGATCTGTGCTCCTCGCGATCCGCAGCGCCAAGATGTGACCACTTGGATGTAAGTCTCGCAGATCATCCAATTTGTTGATACTCATTCTCTTCCCGCAGGGGCAGCATGTGCCACATTGCCCAAAATTTCAGTGAATGCGAGTTCTACACCTTTCCCGTGATGATCCCGACGTTCTCTCCCCAGTGCTGATCGGTTCCCTGCAACACGGAACCTGTACCGTTCAACCGACGAAAATTGCGTTTTCTTCCGAGGAATTAGTCGATATGATTCTCCGGTGTCACCTTAACCGTTTAAATCAGTTCTCGACATTCCTCTCTACCCATCTCCATAACGCTCGCTTGGACCCCAAGCTTCTCGATCAACTCAAGAGTCTCAGCGAGATCATCTTCAGCGGTTTGCCGCTCCACCGTGAAGACGAGGAATATGCTTACCACCACGAGCTTCAGATCAAGGTATGTTGCCACAGTTTTAGGATGGGTATGCGTGGACATTCTGACGACTGTCGCACAGAATCTGTTCGGAAATACGGAATGTGGCGCGATGCTTCTCTCTATAGGTGGCAGCGGCCGGGACGCTGCATTGCTTCGTGCTCTGCCTAACACATCGTACGGGTTCGTCCCCATCGACGCCACTTCTGGGCATCAATCATCGACCCAGCTATTGGAATTGGTCATACTGGCGGATTCTGGCGACTGCCCGGATCAGTCACTGAGGGGTGGGGATGGCCATTTTCACACTGGGGATCTATTCCAGGAGATGGGGACAGACTCATACACGTTTTGCGGTCGTAATGATGACTGGATAAAGAGCGAGAACAGCTTGCGTTGCGACACCAAGTATGTCTCATAATCGTTCCGAGGTTTCCATGGAATTGATTTGCGAACCTATTCAGAGCCGTCGAGGAGAACATTCGCGCGACGTGTGGAGAGCTTATTGAAGATTGCATTGTTGTGGGCACGGGCAGGCCATCGCCAGCACTCTTCGTTGAAGCTGCCACAGGTGTAGATGACAAGAAACTGAAGAGAGAGATCATTCGTAGAACGCGGGCGTTCCACAGCCGACGGTATCTGCATGAGCGTATCACGTCGCCCGAGCTGATCATCGTAGTGCCGTCCAAATCACTCCCTAGGACTGTGACGAAAGGGAACATCAGACGGCGAGCGGTCGAAGAAACTTACCAGCAGCGTCTCGACGGCATCTACTCTTCTTTGCGATGAATCTACTGGGACAATTGAAAATTAACTTAATCGTTTAGTTGTTTGTCACATTTTACCTTAATCTCTGCATACACTCGTCGTTAATTACTCTACATACAGTAGTCATAAATGTCGCGGACGTTTACCCACAAATAGTGAAAGACAGACAATGTTTTATTATCTATTCACCTAAAACAGGGCGGTTCATTGCTGGGGATGGACAAAGGTATCGTCGTCCGCGATTTGTAATGTGAAGCGAACCACATTCTGAGTTGCAGACGACCTTGCGAAACAAAGGGCTTGTTCATTGTCGGCGATCCCCTTCCCGTGACGTGCGTCACTGGGTAGCGGATCGTCAAGCGGTGCAGAAGGGAATAGGTCAGATAACGGAGATGACAGGGTGATATGGTGGGCGAGATGAAACGGAGATGAGGAAGCACGATCGATATCGCCCAATGCATTGGCACCAAGGTCTGGGAAACCATCCTCTGAATAGATGACAGGAAAAGGGTGGAGATGCTGTTTGTACAACGATCCAGAGTGAGATGGCGCGGGGTTGAGCGCCCAATTTGTGAGGACGGTGAGTGGGCGGTGCGAGCGCCGCACACCTTGAACGGCATCCAATACGTGACAGAGCGACGGCACCATGGGAACGGTCTTGTTCTTCAAGTTTGTCGAGGCGATGTAGCGCAACTGCTCGGCCGAAAAACGGTCAGGCCAGTAAAAGGCACTGATGGAATCTATAGCAAGGATTGCTATTTCTTGGTTTGGCATGTGAGACGAGTGGTATGCCGGGAGATTCGCGATCGAAGCGGCGAGTTGGATGAGGGACGTCGGACGAAATAAATGCAAGCGAGCGAGAGCCCGCCGGACGCTTTCCTGTGGGTCGAGAGTGCTGGATGGGAGACGGGATATACGTGAGATGAGAAGGTGGCGGAAGCGCTGAATGTCAAAGGCGGCGTCTGTGTCGTAAACGACGGCGGCGACCTGAGAGACGGGGACCAGAACGGACAAGAGGATGTGGTAGAGCAGATGGGTTTTGCCCGACGATGCCGGCCCTTGGATCTCGATTACCTCGCCGCGATTGAACGCTGGCAGGCCGGGTATCTGCGCGAGGGGGGACGCTGTGGATGAGCGGGGGCATTAGACCGCGCGAGTACTGGTATAATCTAACTGGGCCCACTGTGCTGTCTGAGCGATGCTAGGAGCTGCAGGGGACGGTGAGCTCGACGGCGAGGAAGGGGAACGAGGGACGTGCGTTTTCAAGGGACTCGCTGTGGACGTCCATCATGGCTCGGGTAAATGTACACTCTTTCCACATGTCGTCCCGCTCTACGCCCCCGCCCTCCCGCCCGTCGTCTCATAGCAACTCCACTTCCCCGCCGACCAAGACCACGGCGAGGACGGCCACTTCACGTCCCACACGCCCCCCCGCCCCCGCCCTCACTGCTGGCGTCTCCCGTCGTACATCCATAAAGGGAACCGCGTCGAGCTCGCTGGGCTCAACCCCCGAGTCGTGCGAGGTCCTCTCCGCCTCCCTCAGGCATGAGACAGAACAAAAAGAGCAGGCATGTACTCGCGTCGATCCATCTTCTACCCCTTCTCACCTCTCGCCTCTCCCAGCTCTTGGTCCAGTTGCAGAATAAAGACCAGACGATCGCCTCCCTCACAAACGAGAATGACAACCTGATCTCCTCCTTGTCCACAGCGGATGCCAGGCTCAATGACCTCTATGCTGATCAGGCCCGCATGGAGGACGAACTGGCTGCCCGCATCGAAGTTGCCGAGAAGCTGAGGGCCCAAGTGCGCGAGATGGAGAAGGAGAAGAGAGATATCCAGAGACGTTACAATGAACAGGTGCCCCATCACCTTCTCCCTCGATTGATAACCCACTCAATCATCACGAACCCCAGACATCAACCTTCGAAGCCGAGCGTCAAGCCTTCTATGACAACGAGCAGCATCTCAAATCCCGTATTCAGTCTCTTACCCAGGCTCGCAAGCAGGCGGACCCAATCCGTCCTCTCGAGCCCGAAATCGCTCCACAGCAACCCCATTCCCCAACTGAGTCGCCCGTAGTAACCCCATCCCCGGTACCGCCCCTCGACGACCCAGACAACGAACCAGCTGAAATGACGGCCCTTCGCCTCGAGCTGTCAACACTCTCCACCTCGTATGCGTCGCTGCAGAGTACCCTGATACTTCTGCAGACACAACTGGTCGACTTAAAGAGGGTGAACAACCAGTTACAGGAGGACAACGAAAGCTACATGATTTTGCTGAGGGAGAAGACGCTCAGCGGACAATTTGACCTCATGAAACAAGTAGGTGGTGCTCCCAGTTCAGCATCTGGCATGGAGGAAGAGGAAGACGACATGATCGATGAAAACGACGTGGGCTCCATGAGAAGCAATGCCAGGAGTACTTTGGATAGAGTGGAGGAAGAGGCGGGAGAGGATGCCCTCAGTCACTCGCCTGATCTCCATTCCGACTCATCACATCGCCCCCACGGACGACATACTCGGCGGACTGGTTCGCCTGCTCGTCCTCCCAGGGGCGAATCCCTAGCAGACCTCCCTATCACCGGACCTGGTCTCGACCTCGCAGCGGAATTAGGTCGTGCGGAGAATAGAGATAACCTTTTGGGAGAGTCCATCGATGATCGCTCCGTTCTCAACGCCAAGGGCCGCAGGAAAAAGGGCTCCACGGACGCGAGAAAGGTTTCGGCCTCGGAATCACACGACCAGGTTTCGTCCTCGAATGATGTAGATGCGCTGCGCATAGAAGTGAAATCCTTGAGGGATGCAAACAAAGCACTCTCTCTGTACGCGTCGAAGATCATCGATCGGATCATTGCCGAAGAAGGTTTCGAGCACGTCCTTGCCGCGGACTACGAGAAGCAGCCGAAAGCAACTCCTGCAGCTCATGACCCGGGAGCAGTGCCCACGTCTACCAAGCAACGCCAGTCTGCAATCTTTGGACGTGTACTTTCTAATCCTTTAACCACGACACCTACCGAACCGCCTGCGACTACATCGCCGCCTCTTGACTCTTCCAGTACAGCCAATAGTGCCAAAACACAACGTCGTTCAATGTCCTTCGATTGGAAGGGCTTCAACATGTTCGGCGGAGGCGAGAAGAAGGCGGAAAACCTGCGTCCCCTAACACTTAAACCTGGCACCACGTCTGTCACAGGCGCTCGTAAATTGGAAACATTTGAAGACGAAGAAGATCGGCGAGAACGAGAGCGCCTTCATGCGACCATGAAATTGATGGGCATCGACATGCCCGCATATTCGCCAGCTAGTTCAACAGGCTCTCCCGCTGCCGTTCCGCTACAAAAAAGTTATTCCTCTCCTGCCACCCCGCCAGTAACCGCTGTGCCAAACCGCCGCTTCTCTATCTTCCGATCGCGATCGGCCACAGGTCATTCTGAGACTGGCCCAGTGAATTCAGGAACCTCCGTGCAAAACCAGACTGGTTATGGACTTGGAATATCCGGAAACGGCACAGCAGAACTTACACAGCAAGCATTGGAACAAGCGGAGGCCGAAAATACCCTCGCTGCCTTGGATGCTCACGAACGCAACCTTAGCGACGAAATCGCCAAAGGGGGCACCAGTGGTTTCACAGAGCTCGCTCCCAAGAAGGGCCTTGGGGAGGAATGGAGGAGCCGGAGGAGCAAGAGGAGTGCTGGAGGAAGTGGCAGCACTGTTTGGAGTGCTGGAATGAGTAGGGCCGAGGATGATCCGGAGGCGTAAGAGCCGTCTGATATCATGTTTTCTGTGGCAATGGTGTTGTACTCATGCGGACGTGGACTTTATTACAATACGACACACGATACCAAAGATTGTGACGTCCTATATAACAGCTTGTTAATATGTTTCCGATTAGAGTCTGTCTCGTAAATGTTACCCAGAGTACAGTACAGACGCAAAATCAAAATACGGTTTGATACATCTAAGCGGGGGGTACACTGTGTCGTTTTTCCAGCGTGTTTTGCGCATGCGTGCGGATGGTCTGGAAAGGATTGGTAGCATATTGGGGGTTTGTCAGGATAAGCGGATGCCGAAGCCTTTCCATCTCTCTGGACGGATTGAGCTGGAGCCAGGTGATAATCGCTGTTGTGGACGCACAAGACATGTTTCCTCTGAGCCTTGGTAAGGGGGACACTTTTGCCCTTCCCTATGATTCCAGTTCTTGATTTTCCTCGTGGTCGTTGCTGTGAGGCAGAGTCAAAGTTTGACTCTGCCTCTGCCGGTGGCGATATCTCCTCTTCTTCCAACGCAGATATGACCGCCCCGATCGAACCAAGTCCACTGCCCAATTGCTCGCGTTTCTTCCTATTGAAGCGACGCCTTTGCGCCCTTGAATAAGGTGCATTAGATGTCCTGATTCCTGGAGCATAATCAAAGCAATTGTAACCATGTGTTGTGTTGTCAATCTTCATACGTACGATCGATAAAAACTTCGTGCTTCAGCTGTTGCTTTCCCTTCTTGCTCAGGGAAACGGGAGCTGCGCTCAAGGACTCGAGAACGTCGTTTCCCTGATTCGCGGCGAACCGTGCATCAAGTATGTAACATGTAGTAGGTGCGGAGGATTTGCTCACCGATACCTCTATACTGTCAGCGGCACCAATCTCCACTGTTTCCACTGCGTTTCCTTGCACGGCAAACTGACGTTTAGGCAATTTCACAGAAGGCTGATGGGCTCCGATACGGGTCCTGCGTTCCCTAGGCTGAGACAAAAATGAGTGTGCGAGCGTTCGTGAAGCGACGACGACGTACCATGTTGGAAGAGCTTGACTCGGAATCGCAGAACTTTACTAGCGATGCTAGATGTTGCGTAGACGTGACTACTGGCAAAATCGCATACTATATTGTAATACACTCGGCTCCACAACACTACGTAAAGATCTCAAGAAATTCTATCTATCAATCCTACCGCAAGACGATCTAAGGGGTTTCAGGGTATTATTAATGAACTTGTCTGCGGACTCGCGTGAGACGCCAGCATTAAGCACCGAATGCATCTGTCTGTGATTCCAATGGAACAGCCTCATCAAGATGGTGTTGTCCTTGTTGGTTCATCCCCTCGCCACCTAGATCCTGAGCTAGTACATCACCCTCTGCTGCTTTCGAATTCTGCATCCCAACCACGATGAAGGCACCTGTGACAAGCACAGCACCTACCAACACTTGGAAAGTGGCAGGCTTGCCGAGGAAGTAGTCGCCAATCACTGCCAACGGTACGGTGAGGCTGAGACCGACGGTAACGACAAGTGGTGTGGTCTTGAGCATCGCGATAACATAAATGTAGTCACTCGACAACGTGATAAACATCTATAGGCCAAGTCAGAGTCACAGGACATCAATGACAGTACCGTTGGAATACTTACATTGGCTAGGATGGCCATGACAGCTTCTCTAGTTCCGGGAAGTTCCAAAGACTCCACTCCAAGCCAGTGCAAAACTAGTGCAACTGGCCAGCATAGGGAAATATTGAAAAGACCCACGTAACCAAAGAAAAGTTGCATATCTATCCGTGACTCCTCCTTGATTTGAACCTTTAAGAATATCATATACATAGCATAGAAAAGTGCCGAAAGCAAGGCGAGAATGTCTCCAAGAACTGCAACGAAATTGGCGGATGAAAGATTGGCGGTAAACCCAGGCGCTGGGCTGGAGGATGAATCGGAAAGCGATACTAGGGTAACACCTCCGAAGCTTTTCCGCGTGAGCCGTTACAATGGGCCTAAATACCTGCAGTCGCATACCTTGTCAAAACCGCGGCAATCTTTGCCAGAGTCAATGTCTCTACGCGAAATATGCGGCCAACAGTCAAGGTAAATATGCCTGTATAACGGTCAAACGTTGGTTGCCTGACACAATGAGACGCATACCGCTCATGCTAGACAAAATGGTTGCACTCGCCACACTTGTGTATGCAAGTGCGGCATTCAGCGTCCAATTAGCAGCAAACCAAAGGAAACAGAAATAGATAGCAAGTCTTGCTGTCTCCTTGGGCGTGAACCGATCATCAGCCTCGCGCAGCGACTGAGTCGCCTGTAAAAGCTCAAGCGGTCAGGTCGCGATCCGGTAGAGGTAGACCCCACCAGAGAGTCGTGTTCATTGGGAAAATCTTGAGCTAAAGGCTGGTAGCTGAAGATTGACTTCGTCAACAGCCAAGTGAGGTTGTGGACGACGCAACGCGCTTACCTGATGTTTCTCCGCCGAGATAAGGTTGCCCCCAGCGACTTGCGCAAATAAGAGGGTAATAGATACAGGGTGAAAGAGGCCGTGCTCAGATACGTGATCCTGGAGTTGTTCGGTTAACACCCGCGAGGCATCGGGAGAGTCGAGGCGCACATGAAGGGCTTCTGATAACCACCAGTAAACATATACTGGAGAGTTGTCAGTGGTACCCAAGTGCTGGTTCGCGGGGAGTGTCTACCTGGGTCACGAAATTGGATGAGGTCCAAAGAAGAACGACGACGAGGAGAAGGCATATGCCAATTGCATAGTCGCTAGTTGTCAACTTTGGAGGCCGCGACCTTGACCTTCGTTGTTCATCGTGTTCAAGCATTGTGCTCATCTCAGAGTGGACGGGCACTATACGCAGGTTAATGATCTTGTCTATCGCCTCGTTTTACATAGCTTTCCCGGCTGCGTGTGCGAACGGCCACTGTTCGGTCCGGAACTTATAAATGGAAACCAAAGTGTACAATCATGGTACAGCTGCGATAAACAGGTGGTGTGGTTCATGACAAAGGAGTGTACAGCAGAAACGAGAGTAGAGTGTATCCTTTAGTCTTATGCACGTCTTCTAGTACCTGCATGATACTTGACCTTTTCAAATATTCTGAACAGACTGATGACGAGGTTGGTGCAGTACATGATGAGACCAACCATGACGAGACAGATCAACGCGAGCTGGCTGTCGCAGATCGTATCTCCGATCTGCCCTATGTTTGGCGAACCGAGCGGCGGTCGGGTCAACTGACTGTACCACGCGATGTTGCCAGCGGGCGCGCATGGTATGGAGGAAGTAAAATAGTTGTCGAAGCAGAGCGACAAGGCTGCAGACCAGGCGCAAATGAAACACACTTCCAACAAGGTATGAGCAAGCTTCCCGGAAGTACGCCACAGTCCCAGGGGTCGACTGAAATACTCTACCTGGGAGACCGTCAGAGGAGAGGCCAGGCGAAAAACTGGAAATCTCTGTCTCACATAGATGGCAACCATGACATGAACAAGTGTCAATGGCGCAAAGATGATCACGAGCGTTCTGCAAGACATTTGGGTGTGACTGGGGTCAAGCACGGGATTTCAAGTTTCGAACGTTGACGCACGGTGAGCTTCCAACCGCTCCCATCACATTATACTCCGTTTCCCATAGTCTGATACGGATTGCTACAGCCAAAGCAGAGGTTGTGAACGTGATGTTTACGAATCTAAAAAGCTACGGGGGATGTCACTTCAGGGCCCAAGCTAGAGAAGATACAACTACGGACGCACCAGGGGCACGTAAATGTTTGACAGAATGAACGCCCTGAAGCGATTTTTCCTTGACCGAGCGAGCGTCGACTTTTCACCAGACTCGGTGTCCTGCCGTTCCACCATGGGAGCATATTGGCCTCGGATCTCGTCTCGTAGTTCGCTCGTGCTCCTATCTCTCCGAGGGGAGTCCCGGCGCAGAGTTCTGCTCCTAGCAGGGCCGAAAGGAGCCGTGGAAGGGATGATCGACCGGGGTAGAGGTGATTCGTCTGATTGTCTCTCATGTAAACTGGCAAGGTACTGCGATTGTCGGTCATCTGGCGGAGGCTGCAAGTAATTGTGACATGTCGTGTCGATTTCGCGCCGATCATGCTTTACGGATCCTTGGCGGGGACGCACAAAGGTCCACCATCGTGAACGCTGATCGCTTTCGCGAGTGGGTCGCTCGAAGGAAGACCGGGAGCTTGGTGCCGAGTCTGATGGCCGGGTGGCAACGATGCTTCTGTGACCAGGTCTGTCGATCTCGTTGGACTGGTCCGTCGGGGACGGTGGTTCGTCCCGGGCCCAAGCTGCGGGAAGCGAAAATGATTATGAGTACCACTCGGAGCGTGCATGAACGCACGGGGTGCTGTGATGACCACTCTCGTACTGGAGGGCACGGAAAAGACGTGAGTGCGAACAGTGTAGGAAGGAGCGATGTTTGAGGAGGACGAGGAGGGTGCTGCCATGCAAGTGTTAGTGCTGGTGTGTTGACGAGCGTCTGTTTGCTTTCCGACCCCGACAAAGTAGTCATGGAGGAGGGCGTCCCGACCGTCTCTGTCACCGGCGTCGCGTCCAGGTTCGTGTCGCAGACCGACATCGAGACTGCCCGCTCCCGAAGAGAAGAACAATGGAAGGCGGCGTATGCAAGGTGTGTTGGCACCATCCACATCACACAGCTTCGTGTTTGCCCATCCCGATCAGACTGGGACAAGAACCCCCAACCCAACCCACTGAAGACGTTTTCGATGGACGAAGCTTAGCTGAGGTGGGCGCTGCCCGCCTTCTTCACCGCTGTGCTAACACCAACCCGTAGAAACTGGCTGCGAACAGGGTAAGATCCCCGCCAACACACAATAGTGGCTCACGGATACCCCACAGGCAGCCAAGCAAGAAGAATGGGAAGAAAAGACGAAGCTAGGTAATCTCGGGCCCCCTGGTGGTAATCTGTCCGCCTGTGTTGATGCTCTCTACAGCCAACCAGTTCCGGGCATTGGAAGAGGACGAAATCATGTTTCTCGATTCAATACGAGAGAAGCAGGCGGAGGAAGAACGGCTGCGTAAGCTTCAAGATGGCGAAGAACTCTCAGACTTTAGAAAGTAAAGATTGCAATACATGTTCACGTTTTCGCGTTAAATTTCCTCGCAGGGCAGTGGCGGCAAGAGAGAACGCTATCAACAACCCACCTCTGATGGCCTCAAAGCCTTCCATCCCATCCAAACCTGGCGGTGATGACCAGTCCAAAGCGACCATGCCCACTCCTAAGAAAGAAACGTCTGTCAAGAAAGCACTCAAGGGCGTCATAATGAAGAAGAAACCCAAAGCTGCTGGTGAACCATCGGCACCATCACCAACACCGACCTCTGTCACCGACGATGCACCTCCAAAGGCAAAACGTCGGAAAACGTCCACCGCCTAGTCTGTAAAACTCCGCACTGTATTCATGTCGACACAGCACTGTAGCCTTGCATACACGAGTGAAACACCACATGCATCTAGCAGTGGTAGCGTGTCATCCCTTGCGTGTGACCGGTGTCGGTGTCCATCGCACATGGTTCAGATCCTTTTCCTTGGAACCCCCGTTGCCTCCCCAACCGGATACCCTTCCCATGGCATCAGCCCGACGTGCTGCAGCGGTGCCCAACGTCGTCCTGTCCAACAATCGCTTCGCAGCAGGCGTAAGATTACCTGGTGCGTCTGCTCTTCGCGGGGTCCAATTGGGGGGTGCCATTGTGCCTCTTGCAGGCGTGCGAGACGGAGTGCGCCCAAGCAAGGGGGTTGAACCATTGAGCAGGCCAGCCTTTGCGCGGAGACTCTTTGCTGCGCTCGCCGAGAGCTTGTGGGATAATGCTTCACGGCTCGATGGTGCTGAGATTTGGAAGGTATTTGGTGGCGGATGTTCTTCTGACACATCGTCAGATTGAGATATGATTCGGGGAGTAGCATTCAAAGTCCCCCATGTCATGAGTTGCTTGACTGCCTTTGAGCCCATCTGATCCGCAGTGGGCGAGGGTACATTAGGGACGAGCGGGAAAGCTGGTGACTTTGGGCGATCTGCGCGGACTAAGTCGGAGGAAAGGAATCTCGCGTGAATGAACTTACATGGAGTACCTTCAATAGCAGCATCTATTCGACTATGTGTCGGACTTGGAGGAGCAGATGGACTCTCTGATTTGCCCGCATTGTCTTGTTCAGATAGACGTGTATTGCCATGTTTAATCACTCTTGGTACCGCATCTGCCTTGACGGAGACAATGGAAGTCGAGGGATCATAGGGCGATACATCAGCGTCGGGCGGGAACATGAGGGAGTTTCGGGTCTATGAGAACATGTTAGCAGATGGGAGCAGATGCTTGCAGAACAGGTAACCTTGAACTTCCAGCCGTCTACCCCAGCCGGCCGGGTGTCCTTCGTTGGGGCCATGACGTCTACCCCTGATGTGTCTTTCTCAACTACAGCCAACTCTTTCCCCTTTGGGTCGTCTTCGCCATGGCTGACTGTTTTGCTGGGTCCTGGGGATTCTCCTCCTGTGGTAATCATCCCGGCAATGGTCGGCGCCTCGATCACAAATTTCTCGCGTACTCCGGGCCCAGAAGGTTGTTCTATCAGCATTCTCTCCCTCGCTTCCAACATCTTGGCCCTCTGCTCTTCCACCCTCTTCTGTGCTTCCCAAGCCCAACCCCATCTCTCCCGTCGCTGTCTGTTTTCCTCGTGCATGATCTGCGTGAAACTCGCATTGTCCTCTGAGGTATACTTCGCCTGGAAAGAGTCGAGGCTCATGTTTGTGTTGTACCGTGATCGCTTTGCTGCTGGTTCTCCTGCGTCACGAGGGGGGCGGAATGGTGTGTCGGAAGGTCGTGTACCATAGGGTGTCTCTGAAGGAGACCGCCGACCTCGTGGGGTAGGATAGGCTGGTGTTGAGTCGAGTTCTTGCAGACGGCGTACGGAGGCATGGATGAGGGATGGGTCGTTTGAACGGAGGGCATCGAGGTAAGTGTTGGTGGCATCGATGTGGACGAGAGAGGGGAAGAAATCGCGAGCGATGATGTGAGACAGGGCATCCGTGTATTCGTCTTCTTCGAGGATTCCTTGTCGGTTCAAAGACTTGGTTGGCTCGGTCGACATGATGGCTCGAGGGACTCGTTCAGCGGAACACAGCCACACACAGTCATCCATTAGAATCATCTTCATCGTAGGTCAAACACTCAATACGAGCACGGTACGTAGAGGTGATAGCTGAACAGAACAGAGAACCACCAAAGTATTATTGGGAAAAGCACCAGTAATAAATTCTGTTCGACCAATACGCTAACAGTGATCATGGACGGTCGTAGAGCGAATGGATTAGCAAATGTTGCGCTGAAATCGGTCCTCGAGACAGGCGCGAAACCATGGAGCAACCAGATGGTATCGATCGCAATACGGCTGTGCTGTTTGCAAGAGACATCTAAGGAGAGGAGGTGGCGTGCATATGTGTCTTAGCATCCACGATCAAACGTTTTGCTTCCCGATTCCCGATTCCAAGAACAGACAGGAAGGTCTAAACCAAGGTTTTGATGTCCTTGCTGCGTCAGGTCCTGCTCTGCGTCAACATCGGCGTGGAAGCCACAACCGAAGATACTTTTGAAGAGGCATGGATCGTGACATCTGTGTCGAGAGGTGAGCAGTGGGCTATAACGCATTGATAGTCCAGCTCACCGTTGTATGATACGCCGGACATTCAGGCGCCCGGATTGCGTTTTCTGAACCGGCATTGTTCGATCCAAGTGAACTACCAGGTTTGTTGGCTTGACAACAAGTTTAACACGCGGAACCTCCAGCATTAAAGCGCAGATGCCCCGCCAAGAGCGGTGTGACAATCTTGAAACTGGCAATACATCCCGCGAAGCATCAAAAGAAAGAAGAAAAAAAAAAAGAGTGAGTGTCCAGTCCTCAAATCAGTATCCCTCTGTTTACATAGTCCAGGTCCAATCCTCTCGCTCAAAGCACGGTGGTCAAACGTCCTTATCAGTACCGTCTCTGAGATCGGCTTGAATGTATCACTCGTTGAGCGCCGCCCTTGACACAAGCGGATCGCTCGACGACAGGATACTCGTTTATAGTCAAGGTATTTGGAGTGCGAATATCTCTGCATTCGTGTGCGTGCTTTATAGCTCAGTTCAGGTTGAAGCTCAACTCAGTTATGGTCATCGAGCCGGAGCGACGGACCGCCACCGGGAAGACACTACGCGACGATCCAACGATCTCTCCCTCATCCTTGTACGTTGATGAGATGTTCCCACCGCGACAAGGGAAGTCAGAAGTTGATCCGGGCGAGTCCAAATGGACCCTCGCGTACTTATTTCGAGCCAGTTGCGATCCTCTTAATGACAATTCCCGATATCATCGGACAAGGGTTAGGAAGAATCAGCGAAATGTAGGCGATCGAACTAGGCAAGGCGCCTTTCTACGTTTTTGGGTGGCTAACTACTTGGACCCCACAGTCATGAATATTCCAAGTGACACAGACAAGGGCGACCAATCGCGGACCTCCGTCCTCTTCGCACTTGCATGGGCGCGGTCACCATCAATCGTTGCCCCCTTACGTCCGCCCAGTCCTATCGGGCGAACTGAGCACGCCTACTGACTGCATGCGACACGTTTCAACGTTGGCCACATCACCGTGTTAGCCACGATCTGTGCTGGAAGATGGTCTAACAACCTCTTTCGGAGTTTTTCAACCAGTACCTGTCACCGACTCCGCAGGGAGCGCTCTTCCTGGGAGACTAGGGGTATGTAGATAGCATGCTATAAAGGCACCACACTTCGCCCCTCCTGTACCCTCACTCAGTTTCCCCTATGGATTCATCCCCATCCCATCTCACGATCCTTGAGCAGAGCTCGATCCTCTGCCCGTCCGCTCCGGCATTCAGGATCCCACGATCTGATCCCACAACTGGTCAGGTACATGATTGGCTTTCCATATCATATCGTCAGTTCAAGGACGATGTCGAGTACACCGCACGCTACTACCGCCGCTTGCTCAAGTCCGCCGGCATCGTGGACGACTCGGTCGTCGGTCTCTGGTCTGCCCTAATCGTATTCCCCTGCGTTGATTTCCTCACATCTATCTAGGCTCGCTGGCATGACCTACCAGGATGTTCTCCACATATACGGCATGTCAAGAGCCGGATACATCCCTCAATTATTCAGCATCAAACTTCCTAATCCTGACGTTGTCCTCGAGCTGCTCCGTAAACAGGATGCCCGTGCTCTCATTTATGCCCCCGAGTTCTCCCGCGCAACACCCAGCTTCCCATTATCAGCATTTCTCGCAGTTGCAAAAGATCAAATGGAACCTTGTTTGGAAGAATTGCCGTCACTCTCCCCTAAGGATGGGGATCAGACTGTCTTCGTATTCCACACCAGCGGATCTACATCTGGTAGCCCAAAACTCGTCCCTTGTAGCCAACGATGGTTGAGCACCATTGTCACGAAAGCCAAGTTGATTTGTGCTCCTCGCGATCCGCAGCGCCAAGATGTGACCACTTGGATGTAAGTCTCGCAGATCATCCATATTTGTTGATACTCATTCTCTTCCCGCAGGGGCAGCATGTGCCACATTGCCCAAAATTTCAGTGAGTGCGAGTTCTACACCTTTCCCGTGATGATCCCGACGTTTTCTTCGCAGTGCTGATCGGTTCCCTGCAACACGGAACCTGTACTGTTCAACCGACGAAAATTGCGTTTTCCTCCGAGGAATTAGTCGATATGATTCTCCGGTGTCACCTTAACCGTTTAAATCAATTTTCGACATTCCTCTCTACCCATCTCCATAACGCTCGCTTGGACCCCAAGCTTCTCGATCAACTCAAGAGTCTTAGCGAGATTATCTTCAGCGGTTTGCCGCTCCACCGTGAGGACGAGGAATTCGCTTACCGCCACGGGCTCCAGATTAAGGTACGTTGCCAGTTTTGGGATGCGTGGACATTCTGACGACTGTCGCACAGAATCTGTTCGGAAATACGGAATGTGGCGCGATGCTTCTCTCTACAGGTGGCAGCGGCCGGGACGCTGCATTGCTTCGCGCTCTGCCTAACACATCGTACGGGTTCGTCCCCATCGACGCCACTTCTGGGCATCAATCATCAACCCAGCTATTGGAATTGGTCATACTCGCGGATTCTGGCGACTGTCCGGATCAGTCACTTAGGGGTGGGGATGGCCATTTTCACACTGGGGACCTATTCCAGGAGATGAGGACAGACTTGTACACGTTTTGCGGTCGTAATGATGACTGGATAAAGAGCGAGAACAGCTTGCGTTGCGACACCAAGTATGTCTCACAGTCGTTCCGAGGTTTCCATGGAATTGATCCGCGAACTTATTCAGAGCCATCGAGGAGAATGTTCGCGCGACGTGTGGAGAGCTTATTGAAGATTGCATTGTTGTGGGCACGGGCAGGCCATCGCCAGCACTCTTCGTTGAACCTGGAACAGGTGTAGATGACAAGAAACTGAAGAGAGAGATCATTCGTAGAACGCGGGCATTCCACAGCAGACGGTATCTGCATGAGCGTATCATGTCGCCCGAGTTGATCGTTATAGTGCCATTCAAGTCACTCCCTAGGACCGTGACGAAAGGAAATATCAGACGGCGAGCGGTCGAAGAAGCTTACCAGCAACGTCTCGACGACATCTACTCTTCTTTGCGATGATCGATTGATCTGGACAATTGAAAACTAATTTACTGGTCTAGATTATTTGTTACACCTCACAAAATTCACTTTAACGGAACAAGTTGGTTTTTGCATCGGCGTCCATACTCCCATAGAATCATAGATTGTTTCTGTTCATTGTCTCGAAGGTGAGGGGATTTCTCCCCTATTCCTGGACAAGCTGTGTAGAGGAACAACGGTTCTGGTATGAGAGCTCAGGAAATATTGAAGGGGTTAAAAGAATTGACAAAGCACTCTTGTTCCTTCTACTATTCTTAAGTCCTTTCAAATTTCGTCCATGGGTGGTCAAAGGTATGTTGGAAATACCGTAATAGCTCAGTGCCCAGGCTGTCGCAGCAACGCTCCCCAGACTTGCTTGGACCCATCGGGAACAGGTTTTGCAATCTGAAGGTATATATCGTCTGGAAAGTCCCGTCAAGGCATATGTAGTCATTTTGTTGCTGGTTCTTCGACCTCATGCACGGAACATATTATGGTGGGTCGGACGGTGCCAGGCGTGCCTGTAAAGATTTGTGAGTTCCGTAGACGGGGCTTATGAAGACACACCACTACAAGATATTATGTTACACAATAAATGAGCTATTTGCAGAATATAAAACAGCGAACTATCATAGTCTTGCAAGGAACAACACTTTAAAGAAGAAAGCAGCTAAGGACGAAAATTTGGCAGTGAGGAATTCTGTTCTGCCGTTACCAAAAGTGGTAACATTGGTCATAAAGTCGTAGAATGCATAACAAAGGGTACTTGGGGCGCGGAGGGGTGACCATCCAAGTGGGATTAGCAAAAATGGCATTGAACTCGGTCCTCGAGACTGGATGCAAAGATAAAGAGAAACCGGGATGGTATCAATCGAAACGTGGTTATGCTGTTCGCGGGAGCAGTATAAGTAAAGGGTGTAATCAGCCTTTTGAGATAGAATTTGAATCATGGCGTTCATGCTCATATTTTATCGTCCAAGGCTCAACGTTGTGCTCCCCGACCTATTCCTCTTGTCAGCTCCAGGTTCTAAGAAGCCACCGTCATCTTCAATAGGAGGATCTAGACCAACACTCCGGCGTCCACTTGTTACGCCTGCTGGCCGTCCGATCCTGCTCTGCGTCAAGCTTAATGTAGACGCCGCGGAGGAAGGTATTCTCGAAGAGGCACGAATTGTCACGTTTGCGTCCGGAGATGAGAAATGGGGAATAGACCTGACGGTTTGACGGTCCAGCTTGCTGTTGTAAGATACAGGACGCTCACGAGCGCGAGTTTCATTTTCAGACGATGTCGGTGAACCGGCATTGCTGGACCCAACCGAACCACGTTTTTGCTGGCTTCTGGCAATTACTCCCGGCCCAGTCGAACGCTTCAAGCTGATGCCCGAAATGGTTCCATTGGTGTACATGCTAGAGGTAGGTATTGGTAAAAACGTGGGTGTGGCAGGGCGAGAGGATGGCGTAGGGATGGTGCTAATGGTGGCTGTAGTACTTTGGCTTTCACCGGAGAGGCGAGATTGCGGTCTGCGGCTGTGCGTCATGCTCTGAGGGAGAGGACCGGGTCTGGAAAACGTAGGGGACGACGCTGATGTAGGAATTCCGCTGCGGAAGGAACTTGGGACAGAGGGACTAGACACCCGCCTTCGTTCTTTCTCTGTGTCCTTCGCAGGGGAAGGAGTGTCGTCCATGATAAGAACCCACCCTGACGCATTGGGATCAGGGGTTGTCGCGCCGCTCTTCGGTGGTGAGACATCTGTGCCATGTCGTTGGAAGTTGGGTCTGGCAAGCTTGCTGTCAAAGGGAGCTGTTCGTTGAGCGGCGCCCCTGGGTACAGTCAACCCCGTCGTGTTACTCGAAGATGAGGTGACTGTGGATAATGTCAAGGGATTTGCACCCTGCCTGCCTGCGTTGCTACCCATGCGTAGCCGAGGAACACGGGTGTGGATCCTTTGTTCCAAATTCCTGACGCGTGCACGCATTTCGGATACCATTTGGACCCCTCTGCTCTTCGATGCCGTGATGGGAATGGCGGAAGTTGTCGTAATCGAAGTGGATGTGGCAAGGTTGGGCCGAGGTATGGGTGTTCGTGGGGTTAGGTTACGTGATGCTGAAAATGTGGGCAATGTGCTGGAACGGGCCACAGGAGGTGTGGACATCGAGGCGGAGAATTTGTTTGGCTGGAAGCCAGCTCGTTGGAGCAAGGTGGACTGGCCGGAAGTAGAGCTGAAGGAAGTCGATGGAGGACGGGAAGGTGTGGGAACTGATGACTTGTCGGTCGAAAGCTCGGACAAATTGAAATCGGGTGGCGGCGGAGTACTTAACAGGCTTTCTTCTTCGGTTGATGGAGGGGATGAGAAAGGGAGGGAGGATGAGGGTGCTGAAGAAGCAGATGATTCTGAATGGGCGCTTGGCGGGTGGGAGCGAGCGGTTGAGAGCTGGTCCTTGAGGATGGATATTTCGACTCCGGAATCTTCACCAGTGTTAGTTACTCGGGTAGACAAAGTCCATCCAACGTACCTCGTAGCTCGTCCTTTAACCGTTGACATTCCTCTTCAAGGCTAGCTTTGTCGAGGAGCTCGTGCTCGAGAAGAATTTTCTCTTCGAGAACACGGGAGTACTTTGCTTCGACATCGGCCAAAGTGGAGGTGACTGCGCGCTCGTTCCGTTCGAGGTCGTCGTTGCCCATTTCGAGTTCACGGAGTTGCACCTTGAGCTTCTGTGACTCTTGCCTCACTGTATCCAGTTCGCGCTGCAACGAAGTTACTGTTGTGTTGTGAGTGGTCTGAAGGGACATGAACTTGGACTGATGCAGAGGTGAGCCTGAGCTGTCAAGTGCGACGGGAGGACGGACCTTCCATTCGTCCCTTTCTGACTCGACACGCGCAGCCTTGACCTGCAAATCCTGCTGGGCCTTTTCTGTGCGTTCGAGATCTTTGATGAGCTCGTCCTCGAGCTCCTTGCTGGTGGTGTGAAATTCTTTGAGCTCTGCTCGGGCCTCTGCGAGCATGTCTTCGACCTCATAGTATTTCACTTTCCAGTCTGCCGAAGGAGAATAGCTCACGGAGGGGTGAGCGGGAGGTGTTGCGAGCGGGAGCGGGACATACTTGATCTGGTTGTCGTCGAGAGAGGTCATTATCGTGTTTCTGCGTAGGGCATCTACGACGGAGAGGACTTCGGTCATGGACCCCAGAAAATACAACAAGGACGCGCAGCTGGTCAACGTTGTAACCAACCGACTCGAACCACGATCCCTGAGTGATTATGTAATACTGATTTACAGGTGCTCTGGTTTCGCGCATTTGCGCTTTTCTACCCCCCCCGTTCTCGGACACCGCATCTCCTGCCACGACACCGGCTCCATCGTGGCACCTGTCCATCGCTGTGAGTAGCAGAGCGCGCGGCGGAGCAATCCACACACCAGCCTCGCTCGTGGCAAAGATGACCCCGAGGTCGTTGCGTGCGGTGGTGATGTAGTAGCTGCGCGCGTCCCCGAGGGAGATCTAGCATGCGACGCGGTCAGACGACGGGCGGGATAGGAAAGTGGGACTGACAACGAGACCCTTGACGACATCGCCGCCCCGAAAGCAGTCGGCGATCTTGACCTTGTCCTTTTCTGTCGCGCGGATGTCCTGTGTGCGGATCACGCCAGTGAACTCTTCTCCGGGTGGAAGGGGGATGCCATCGACGACGGATATGGCGACGACGGCGTGGAGGGGAGAGAGGCGTGTCACGGTGCCGAGGACGAGGGAGTTGGGTGCGGGCGGGTGTGGTCGCTGTCGGTGTATGGCAGGTGGGTCGTGCGTGAGGGTGCCTGCGAGGCTGGCGCGGAGCTGGCCGTGCTTGAGGTAGAGCCCTGGTCCGAGCGTGCTCGTCGTCGTCGCCCGCACCGGCGCTGGCTGTCCTGGCAGGAGGAACGTCATAAATAATTCACAAACGTAAATAAAAATAAAATAAAAACTCACCTCGGACGGGGACGGAATTAGCGCGGTCATTTTGCCTTCCTTTCCCTTGCTCCTCATCGTCCTGCACAATGTACACCCCCCTCGCCCGCTTCACCGCACGTCGTACGTATCTCTCTCACTACCGTGCACGTCCCTCACTTTTCCTCCTTAGGCCTACACACCTCCGTGCGGAGACACGCCCTTTCCAGGTTCGCAATGCCTGCCATGAGCCCCACAATGACAGAGGGTGGTATTGCTTCCTGGAAAAAGAGCGAGGGTGAAACCTTCTCCGCAGGCGACGTCCTTCTTGAAATAGTGCGCGTCGACCCTCCCCTCCCGCACGCGTCTCATCTCATTCACTTCACAGGAGACCGACAAGGCTTCCATCGACGTCGAGGCTCAGGACGATGGTATCCTCGCCAAAATCATCGTAGGCAACTTCTGCCTTGCTCCCACATCCATATTCATTCCCTCTCCAGGCTCCAGACGGCTCCAAGAACATCGCCGTCGGGATCCCAATAGCCATCTTTGCGGAGGAAGGTGACGACCTCTCAGGCGCGGCTCAAATGGCCACCGAGGCTGCCTCTTCTCCCCCCGTGTCGGCCCAGCAACAGCCTTCTGAACCTGCACCTCCCGCCCAGTCGACTCCGGCACCAGCTTCAGTGCCTCAGCCCCAGGACGCCAAGCCCGAGCTTCCAAAGGGTGACCGAATATTCGCCTCCCCAATTGCCAAGAAAATCGCGCTCGAGAAGGGCATCCCGTTGGCAAAGGTCAAGGGCACCGGTCCCGATGGCCGCATCATCCGTGACGACGTTGAACGGTACCAGCCAGCCCCATCCCCCTCTCCTGCCGTATCCGATGCTACCCCAGCTTCGCCAGACTATGTAGATACACCGGTTTCCAATATGCGCAAGGTCATTGGCACGCGTCTCACCCAATCCAAGCAAGAGCTCCCCCACTACTACTTGACGGTTGAGATCAACATGGACAAGGTGTTGAAACTTCGCCAAGTGTTCAACAACACATTAGCCGACAAGGACAAGGCTGCTAAACTCAGTGTCAATGACTTCATTCTTAAAGCCGTTGCTTGCGCACTCAAGGATGTTCCCGAGGCAAACTCTGCATGGTTGGGTGACGTCATCAGGCAGTATGTGTCATCGTTTCGCGTCTTTTCGTTCAACTTATCCCCTTGCAGATACAAGAATGCGGATATCTCGGTCGCTGTTGCAACCCCTACTGGTTTAATCACACCAATCGTCAAGGACGTTGGTTCCAAGGGTTTGGCAACACTCTCCGCCGAAGCCAAAGCGCTTGCAAAGAAAGCCCGCGATGGCAAACTGGCACCTAACGAGTATCAGGTTGGAATCTCGTCCCTTCTTCTTGACATGGTTCCTCATCTTCCTTTAGGGCGGAACCTTTACCGTGTCCAATCTTGGCATGTTTGATATTGACCACTTTACCGCTATCATCAACCCTCCTCAATCCTGCATTCTCGCCGTCGGTACCACCAAACCTGTACTCGTACCCGCGCCCGAGGAAGAGCGTGGTTTCAAGGCGGTCAATATGATGAAAGTCACTCTGAGCTCTGATCACCGGACCGTTGATGGCGCAGTAGGAGCACGATGGATGTCTGCATTCAAGAGCTATCTTGAGAACCCCCTAACTTTCATGCTCTAAAAGTATATCTCATGCCCTCATCTGCTGAACCAGCGGCGGATGATTTAAGAAGCATAATTTTTGTTGTCGGTTCGCCCTTACCATAGATCACTCATTCGGATGCCTGCTTTCCTGCTCTGGCCTACGCAATGTCTCGACTCTACGCAATTATATTATGGTATTAACTTGACGTAAATGACGAGTGAGCGCGACGTATGTACTTGAGCAAGTCCAAGTTCGGACTGGGATGCTCGATTTATCAATCACGCGCACCCCGATTGCCATCCAGTACCTCGAGATCGCTCAGCATCATGTTTGCACCAAACCCGCTCAAGGATCCCGGTGGGAGATCACCATTGTCAGATTTATCGCGTCACGTCCTGACCCACAGCAGACAGACCCTACCTAGCGCTCGGTCTCGAGGGCTCGGCCAACAAGCTGGGCGCAGGGATCATCAAGCACAGGGTGGATGGTTCCACGAAAGTACTCGCTAATATACGACAGACATACATAACACCGCCAGGAGAAGGATTCCTTCCCCGAGACACCGCGAAGCACCATCGAGAGTGGGTTCTCAGTGTTATCAAGACTGCGCTCAGGAAAGCCAATATCACGATGGAAGATCTGGATTGTATATGTTACACCAAAGGTATGTTCTCCAGTGTCCCATGCCATAGTCACATCGGTCATTTTGGTACGATTTCAAGGTCCTGGCATGGGTGCACCTCTACAGTCCGTCGCACTGGTTGCTAGAACTCTCTCGCTCCTGTTCAACAAGCCTCTCGTCGCAGTGAATCACTGTATCGGACGTGAGCCCTCATGTCCTTTTCCAGAGCACGCTTTCACATATCCGTGTAGACATCGAGATGGGTCGTGCGATCACTCGAGCTCAGGATCCCGTCGTGCTTTATGTCTCGGGAGGCAACACCCAGGTGATAGCATATTCTCAACAACGCTATAGGATTTTTGGCGAAACCCTGGACATCGCTGTGGGCAATTGCCTAGATCGGTTCGCGAGGATCAT